>JACJUY010004507.1:66833-80309 GCA_014220935.1 Platorchestia sp. MABIK | reverse complement strand
GAAAATTACCTATCTTGGCATTGACTACCGATAGAGGAAAATCATTAAATTTAAAGAAGTCGTGTAAGAAATTAATTTCGGATTGTAGTTTTTTATAAGTGCAAATGTTACATGCTTGAAAAAGCATTCTAATACCATTAACTTTAAACTGAAAAGGACGAAAACTGGATCTCAAATCAGAAAAACATGTTTTACGGTTAACCGATGTTTCTAATTTGCCATTTTCTTTGGCTACAAAAGCGTCCAAAAATGCAAGCTTTCCATCACTTTCACACTCCATAGTAAATCCGATGGAAGGATGTCGATAGTTCAAATGCTTTAAAAACGGAGAAGCATGCAAGTGACTTCGAAAAAGATCAAATGTATCATCAATGATAAAAATGACTCTGATAAAAAACCGGCTGATACACAGATGGACAGTCATCTAACCACATTTTCTCATGATAGAATATAAATATATTGCCAAATGTGTGGCCAAGGGGTAATCCCATCCCGAGACCTTCAATTTTTTGTACAATCTGCCTTGGAATATAATAAAGGTACATTAGTAAACTAGCTTTCCATGTCAAATGAGGTCATAAAAAAATTTCATAGTTATCCAATTTTGGCAGGTTTTCTATTAATGTATGAGTATTTTCTTCTGTTAGATTGGTAGTAGTAAACAATCTTAAGATTGGGACAAGGTACTTCGAAATTTGGAAGCTAGGAGTATTAAATGCTGCATATATTGATCGGAATTTAAATTCATTGCGGAAATCGACTTTATAAACTTAAGGAAAACTATAGAGTAAGTCGAAAACATAGGAAGCTCTCGGTGATTTAGGTAAGTTTGTATATGACCCTATATGTTTCGGGGTCTGCACCTGGTGTACTATATAGGCTTCCTAAAGTTCATAAATTGATTTCCTCACCAAGTTTCAATTCCGACTAATATTTGCAGCATATAATATTCGTAGATTTCAAATGGCGAAGGACCTTGTCCCAATCTTAAAACAGCTGAAAACTACCAATTTAACTGTAGAGAATCCCAACACATTAATAAAAAACCTGTCTAAATTTGATAATTCTGAAAGTTTTTCACGGCCTCATATGACATTGAAAGCTTGTTTACTAATGTACTTTTAAAAGAAACTATAGAGATTTCTCTGGATAAACTCTTTTGAAATTCAGTTAGCCAGGTGTTTGGGCTAACTCGGTCTTCATTCAAAACTTTATTAAAACATAGAGTATTAACAAGGCAAATTGTTCAAAAACATCAAGGTCTTGGGATGGAATTACCCCTTGGTCGCACATTTGTCAACATATTTATGTGCCATTCTGAGAAAAATAGAGTAGAAGACTCTACATCTGTGTCTCGGCCAGTATTTTATCAGAGGTACATGGATGATATATTTGTGAACTTTTCCAGATAAGCTCTTACGAATGCAACACTTAAATTCACCAACTTTGAACTTTCGAAATAATGCACTCATCGACTTCAAATTGTAATTGAATGGAAAGATTAAACTATTCTTTCGTTTGAGAGTAATTTGAATTCGATATGCGCCTTATTTTAGAATTAGTGTTGCATTAGTTGCGACGCTTGTGTGGAAACTATCCGACATTTGTTCTTTCCCGAAGTCACTTGCGTACTTCTCAGTTTTTACTGCATTTGAACTCTCTAAATCTTTCCATCAAATTTTCTAGGAAATACGAAAGTGATGCCAAACTTGCATTTTTGGACGCTGTTAGAACCAAGCAAAATGGCAAAGTGTAAACATCGGTTGAGGGAAGAGTACCCCCAGCATGTCGAATTTTCTTGAGATATTGATCTTAGCTGCTATAGGAAGGGCGAGATGTCAGATAAATTATGTGAAAAAATGAAGTTCGTACGTTCATTGGTTCGCCCGTTACGAGGGTTTGAAGTATGGGGGGAAAGGGAGGGGGAAGTGGTAAATTATCATGTTACACCTCCCCCTTGGCACTTTCTTCACGGCTTGACGTTGTTATGTCATCTTCTTTGTCTTTTTATTACTGTATAATGATTTCAAGGGTCCTAGCTAACCCGACCAATATTAATAAAGAAAAATTGAGATTGCTTATGTTCTTTGTTTTTCTTTGTTTATCCTATTTTGGAGGATCGGAATGTGGGGTTTCAAAATGAATCTCTTCCTACAGCTTTTAAGCTACAGTAATGACTTTAGTATGATTGGATGCGGAATAACAAGGGCTTTTCAATAATTAACATGGCGATTCAATATTACTTTTTGATCAAAAGTTGTGACGTCATAAAATGCAAAATTTGACGAAAGAAGACATGCCTTGGAGTTGTTTTTTTTTATTTCAAACTAAAAGTTTAAAAAATGCCAAGTTAGTTTTAAAATCTACAAGTATTTTTGCACCCAATGACACTAAAATCCTCACTGTAGCTTGAAAACTGTAGGAGGAGGTGCATTTGGAAAAACCTCCCAAAAAATCTCGTTTTCTATGAAAATTTTGTTTTCTATGGAGAAAATTACATTTATTTATTGATGACAAATGATTCTTAGTTGCATTTTCTATCTGTATACCAAATTTCATTGCTCTTGGTTTAATATTGAGAAGAAAAATTTCCTAAAGGGGTACTCTTTCCTTAATTTACAGTAAAAAATGTTTTTCTTGTTTGGGATCCAGTTTTTTTTTTTGTTTTTGTCTTCTTCGGTTTAAAGTTAATGGTATTAGAACGCTTCTGTTTCTAGAATACAAAATNAAAGTTATTCTGAAAAATATGCATAGATATGTGTAGCGTGTTTCAAATTCTCGGAAAAATAATTACAATTAAAAAAATGAAAAAAGAAAAAAGTTTAAAGATACATCGCTAGAAGTTTTAGTAACAAAGGTTTTTCTCTATTTTTCAGAAATTCAAATAAAGGTCGCACAAGCATCGTGGCTATCTGAAAAAAAAATCCGATGTGATTTGGAAATCAGCCGGGAGGGTTAGCCCGTAGAAAAAGATAATTCCAAAATTGATGTGAAAAAGTGAATGTTGATTTTGAAAATAGGAATCAACAAAATTTGCAATAGAAAAATGGGTTAATTATTTAATTGAGCAGGATGGGAGTTCAGGATCGAATGTGAGAAGAATCAGACCGATTAACTGTACATCCATCTACGCTCGTGTAATGGAATGAGACCTTGCAAAATCGCTCGGAATAATGAACTAATGACTGACTGGAAAAAAGAACTGAATGAGTGTTGCGAATGAAGTACGTACACCGTTGAGAAAATACTCATTGTAGGATGTGGTTAGTTCATGTTGATATTAATTGCGAATGTTAAAATTTGTGAAGGGTTCATTGGCCGGCCAATTATTCCCAATCATTGTTAATGTGTTTAATTAGGGTAGAATTTCACGCTGCATACTAGTGTGTCGTTAGCCAATTATTAGAAATAGGATGTTAATTCAAGGTAGTCGTGTTGACTATCCATCAATACGTATCAGCCTTTGGGTAATTCTTGCGTTGTCCGTTGAGGTTACACTAATTGTATTAGAATGTCTAATTCTAGAATATAATATCGTGAGGATTCAACTGTATCATGTACCTTACTTGCTGGGCGACAGAAATCACATCAGAAGAAAGCGAACTGAAAATCTGGAGCGGAGTCTGCAAACTTGGTGAGTACCGTCATAATTTTATTTGCGGAATTTGTACCCATTGACATTTTTGTTGTGCCTTCTTGCATTTTGTAACTTGCATTCCCATATGTATTTCATGCCTTGGATGTGCTACCATTATTCAAACCCGAGCTAAGTTTCCCTTGTTGATTCAAACGAGGGGTCTGGTTTCTCTTGACACCAATATTCCCCTTAAACGTGGTGAAACCCACTTACCGCAGCACTGACGTTCGTCTGGCCATGCCTATCTGGTGCAGTGACAAGGCAACATGTGGGTGCACGCCTATACTGGTGAACTTATATCAGTTTTCCTCCTGGCAAATGCACTTAATCTGATTATTTTTTGTCCTACATTATATCATCTGACAGGTCTTGAAATAGGCTATCATCATTGGTTTTTCATTTTTTACAATTGTGAATATTAATTTGTGTAGCCCATTTTGTATTTGAACGTCATTTTCTTACTTATTTTACACTTTTTTCAATTTTAACAACAGGTGCGCATAGAGCAGGGGTTCTCACAGTGGGATCCGCGGACCCCCAGGGGTCCGTGGCACTTTGACAAGGAGTCCGCAAAATTTAACGAATTTACCAGTGGATGCATAATTATATATTTTCCAGAGGGGAACACACGTGAGGGGTCCTCAGCTTATTTTCTGTAATTAAAGTGGTCCATGGTTGAAAAAAATTGAGAACCCCTGGCATTGAGCATTAAAATATTAACTTCGTTACCAATTTTCAGCAAAATCGGTTGAAAAATGATTTTTTTACAGTGAAAATTATTTTTAGGAATGAAAATCAAAAACGCGATAACTTTTTAAAATACTGAATTTTGCCGAAAAATTATACCGCAGCGGACGGCTATGATGACTTACTTGAGGTGAAAATATTTGCACTGAATTTTCTAACACCCTTTACATGATAAAATAATATATTTTAAGATGTAGTTAAAAAGTATTTGAAATGAATTTAAATACTTTTCATAGTATTTAGTAGTTCAATTCTTTTTCAAAGTGTATTTAGTGTTTAGTATTTAAATACACTTGAAAGCATTTACGCCCATGTCTGACACACATCCATGTATATTTACATAAATGTACGTAAAAATTCGCAAACAAGCAATTACTATGCATGCGCCTACCACAAAAATGTGGTACTTGTTGTATAATGTTGTGAAATATAGGATATTTAGCGATAGAAATTCGTAACTACTTTGCTAGCATGTACTGCAGCTTACAATTTTTGTGGAGACGCTAAAGGACGAGCTATTTTGGTCTTGAATTCTTTTAATGTTTGAGGGATTTTGATATTCTGGGGAAGTTTATTCCACAGTGAAGCGACTGATGTTGACAGAGAATTCTGCCCAATGTCAGATGAACGGTAGCTGATTAAGACATTATGTCTCCTATTCTGCTTTAGGTTGGTGACGGTTGGGTGATGAAATTGCACCATTGTAGCATTATCCTTAGGAAGATATGAAGAGGAGAATACGTATTGGGCTTTGTGCATAACGAACCTTTTTGAATAGAAGTCCAGCCGAGTTCATTTAGGAGAGGTGTTACCGCCACTGTTACGTGATCACTCTTTTTGTATTTACCTTTGCACACTGCCTAGGCTCCGAAATTTACACATTTTTTAAACTCTTTTAGAAGATATTGAGGTTAATCTCCTCATACTAAGCTATAATAGTCAATACGTGATAAAACGAAAGACTGAATAGCCATTATATAGATATTTCGTCGAGCATACTTTTTATGCGATGAAAAAACATTAATGTTCCGTAAATTTTTTGCCGGTTCCCTCAACGTGGGATTTGAAGGACTTGTTTTTGTCGAACCAAATACCTAAATTGTTTACTTTTTCCGATGGCTTAATTTTATCATTCCCAACCGTAAAAGTAAGATTTGAAATTTTTTTCACTGCGTCTTTGGACTCAAAAATAATGAATTACATTTTGCTTACATTTAGTTTGAGACCATTTTGGTCGTACCATGATTTCAGGCTCATCAATAGGGTTTCAGCCGTAATTTGCGTCTGTAAAATTTCCGATACAGAACTTGTCATTGCAATTTGAACCTCGTCTGCACACATGGAGATTCGTGTATTAGAAGGCATTGGAGGGAAATCTTTAATGAAAATAGAAATCAATGGCGGACTTAGAATGGATCCTTGAGGAACACTAAAATTGTTTGGAATGAATGGGGACAACTTGTTATCTAAAAGGACAGCTTAAGACCGATTTTATAAGTAGCTTTTAAATCATAGCGTATCAACTCCTAAGGTCAATATTTTCTATAAAAGTCGATCATGTTCAACGTTATCGAACGCTTTGGAGAGATGGAGTAGCAGCAAGAGTGTTACATTTCTTTGATTGAAAAAACTGTATATTTTTTCAGGCATTTTGAGCAGAGTCCTTGAGTGCTAGTGTTTCTCCTGTAGACAAATTGAGTTTGATGAAGTAAATTGACGAAATTTTCACGAGAAACACCGCATGTTATTGATAGAGATGCTTTAAGACGTTGTAGCATACGCACCGAAATTTTTTCCCCATACGAGGAAAGAGATTTTCTTATCAATACCGCATTCNGCTTGTGCGACCTTTATTTGAATTTCTGAAAAATAGAGAAAAACCTTTGTTACTAAAACTTCTAGCGATGTATCTTAAAATTTTTTTCTTTTTCATTTTTTTAATTGTAATTATTTTTCCGAGAATTTGAAACACGCTACACATATCTATGCATATTTTTCAGAATAACTTTTCCAGTGAGACACCCGGTTATCTACGCACTTATCCGCCGTAGCACACCCGTTCGTAATTGCCGCTGAACTAAGTTCCTGTAAGTTACATGATGTGCTGCTGGGTGTCTGCTTTTCCCCTTACACCGTAAAGGAGCCAATAGCCTTTCAGTGTCTGGTGGTCCTCACTTTCACTTCGCCTCACAGTGAATCGAATTGTTTCCATTGGTTAACCTGGCGATCTTATTCTCCTCCCCTCAAATCTCCAGACTTAAAGGAACCTCATGAAACAAGATATAAGTTGAAGAAGAAGAAGAAGAAAGTAGTAGGTGCTAAAAAACAGGACAGCAGTCAAAGACCCTTTTTGAAAAGATTTACAACATTTTTCAATGTATTTCTTTTAGTAATTTATGTTCCGAGGTCCGAGGTACCTTGTCACGAAACAGAAGGCTGGCCTCTGTCTTTGAGAGAGGGATTTTAACCTCATAGTAAAAGAGGAAAATTAAGAGCGGAAGAAACACAGAAAGAGAAATAATAGAACAGGTGGCAAATAGAAATAGTAAGTGTCTGTTCTGCGTACCCAACACCAACGCCCCAGACCAGCACGGGAAAATGACTACTAATATTGCATTTCAATTAGGTTTATTAAATTTATTTATAACATTACATAAGAACACGTGATTTGTGCGCGTACATCTATGACACAAAAACCCGAGGCAAATAAGAATCATTCGAACCACAATTCTGGTGAACTTGTTGCCTGGTGAACCAATTGGTTCACAAATTCTGGTGAACCAATTCTGGTGAACACAATCAGAGGGAAATTGTTGGGCGCGCGAATAAGCACAAAGCACGTGATTGCAAATAACGCATAATTCTAATCGCTCTCGTGACAAGAAGGAGAAGGACAATGCACACAATACTGAACTATTTCCAAGCTCTTAGCGCCTTTGCACGATGTTTCTAGGCTCAGCCGCTTGTTTCCACTTTCCTGAGTGTTGATGTGTAGAGTGCAATTCGATGACGCTCCTGTTCTGTATGCGCCATGTTGGCGTCACTTCGATGCAACCCTCAAGCGGTCGGGTGTGTGGAAAAGCGGCCCTCTCTGAGAACAACAATCCGTGTGAGTAATCTATTCCTCGTAAGTCTTTATTCTTTGTTTTTATTGCTTATCCCTCTTTTCTAAATTGAATTTCAATAATTCACTCCATCTCAATAAACGAACAATTACAAGAGATTCGAACCAAAAATAATGATTTGTTTCTGAACGAACGATGACTTAAACCAAGGAAATATTTATTAAGAAGCTTAGTATTTGAATGAACCACTTGACTTTCCAAAGTGGCGCATTTGACATTTATGGCCGGCTTTGGCCGCTGAATGTGTTTAATACAAGCGAGCTTTTCCCCCACCGTAGAATGAAAAAACAACAACAAACTGAAAATATCCAGGATCTCACCGTTGTTATAAATGCACCAGAAAATATTCCTTGATTTTAACCCATATTCAGAAATAAAACACGACACACTGCTTAGAAAGGAATCTCAATCTCTGCCGTTACTAGATGATGCTTCCCAACACTAACCGGCCTTGATGCACAACGTAAACAAAAACTACAAAAACATTTATGCTGACTCCTAAACCATGTTACTCCTTGAAACAATATCACTTCCTAACACGCAAAAATCCGATTACCTCCTCTTTGCTGCTTTCTGGGCCTACATCTTGCCGACGTGCTTCACAGTACATGTATAACGGAGAAGTGAACCACCCCTTTTTCTTGCTGCATTTATACACGTCCCACACTTGCTAGTGCTCGCCTTGAGTCCCGNAAGTTTACTGCTGCACGTACTAGCTCCACATTCTCACACAGCCTCTCCCATAAGCCCCCCTTGCTCTTGGTGAGACACACCTTTATTTCCCTCACGGACGAGCACGCTTGTTTTTCGCGCGCATTTGCTGCTAGCTACAGCTTATGTGTAGTTTTACGAATACATATTTAACATATATCATTACATTCCCTTTTCGCTAAGCTGAATAAAGTTAGTGCTCAAGGACCCGCAACGATCGTTTCAAATTCCCTTAGTCACATTATAGAGTCTGGCTTTTCCCTCTAAACTGCCTATTCTGAGGCCTTTCGCATACCTTCTCGAAAGCTGACCACGACCCTCTCAACACTGCTCACGGCTTGACAAAACACACGACACAACATAACGTTCACGCACAAGCACACACTGCTGGAAGTTTTATTATGCAAAAAATTTTTGCGCAAAAGAATATTAATTAATTCTACATGACAAAGGACAGGTGGAGAGTGAGGCATTAGTGAAGGATGCTAATGGTAGGCTGCCAGTGGAGGGATGTGATGTGTGGAAGAGATGGGCGGAGTATTTTTGGGGAACTGCTGAACGTGAAGGATGATAGGGTTGCGAGAGTAGTAGCTGTTTTCTTCACAAGCGCTGTATCATCTGCAAACAGCTAACACACTTCCCAATTCGTACCATTTTTTCCAACCAACTGTGTACCTTTTCCCAACACTCTCGCATTCACTTTTCTCACTACACCATCCATAAACAAATTGAACAATCACGACGATATCACTCATCCTTGTCTCACACCTGTCACAACTGGGAACCAAACATTTACCTCATTCCATTCTCTTACACATGCTCTGCTATCAAAGTAGAAACTATTGATCGTATTCAACAATCTCCCACCCACTCCATACAAGCCTACGACCTGCCATAATGCCTCACAGTCCACCCTGTCATACACCTTCTACAGATCTATAAATGCCCAATACACATCTTTTCCTTTCGCAAAATATTTCTCATTTACCTGCCTACAGCAAACATTTGATCCACATAACCTTTACCACTTTTAAAACCACATTGTTCTTCAGCTAGCACACCATTCGTCATCACTCTCACTCTCACTCTTCCATTAAAACTCTTCCATATAGCTTCCCAAACACACTCAGTAGACTTATACCTCTGGAATTACTGTACTCATACCTGTCACCTTTCCCCTTTTGCAACGGAACGACATACGCGTTACTCCAATCTACAGGCACTTTACTAGCCTCAAAACACATTAAACAAATGTGCCAACCATTCTACAACCGCATTTCCTCCTTGTTTAAGACATTCAACCGTGCTGCCATCCATACCTGGAGCTTTCACATTTTTCATCCTTTTCAACGCACCATTCACATCTTCACTTCTTATTCGACTACTGTGCACTTCTCCAAACACAGGCATTCTAACATCACTTCCAACAGCCACCACTCTCGCAACCCCGTCATCCTTCACGTTCAGTAGCTCCTCAAAAATCCTTCGCCCATCTCTTCCGCACATCACATCCCTTTACTAGCAGATTACCATTAGCATCCTTCACTCTTGTCTTACTCTCCCCCTGTCCTTTCCTCACTCTCCACTTGTGCTTTGTTTTGTAGAACTAATTATTATTCGTTTGTGCAAAAATTTGTCGCATAGTAAAATTTCCAACAGCGTGTGCTTATGCGTGAACGTTGCGTTGTGACATGTGTTTTGTCAAACCGTGTCCAGTGTTCAGAGGGTCGTGGTCAGCTTTCGAGAAGGTATGCGAATGGCCTCAGAATAGGCGGTTTAGAGGGAAAAATCCACACTCCATAATGTGACTAAGAGAATTTGAGACGCACGTGGAGGGTTCTTGAGCACTCGCTTTGTTTAGCTTAGCGATAAGGAAACCTCGGACTTCGGAACATAATTGCTAAAAGAAATACTGTACATTGAAAAATGTTGTAAATCTTTTCAAAAAGGGTCTTAAGTCTGAAGATTTGAAGGGAGGAGAATAAGATCGCCAGGTTAACCAATGGAAACAATTCGATTCACTGTAAGGCGAAGTGAAAGTGAGGACCACCAGACACTGAAAGGCCATTGGCTCCTTTACGGTGTAAGGGGAAAAGCAGACACCCAGCAGCACATCATGTAACTTACAGGAACTTAGTTCACCGGCAACTTCGAAAGGGTACACAACGGCACACAAGTGCGTAAATAGCCGGGTGTCTCACTGGAAAAGTTATTCTGAAAAATATGCATAAAAACATATGTGTTGAGTGGATCAAATTCTCGGAAAAACACTTGCAGTTAGAAAAAATGAAAAATAAAAAAAGTTTAAAGAAGCATCGGTAGAATTTTTAGTAACGAATATTTTTCTCTATTTTTCAGAGGTTTAAAAAAAGGTCGCACGAGGATCATGGCTATCTAAGAAAAATAAAATCCGATGTGATCTGGAAATTAGCCGGGAGAGTAAGCTCGAAGAAAAATGTTATTCCAAAATTGTTGTGAAAAAAATTGACGGTGATTTTGAAATAATGTGGAGAATAGGAATCGACAAAATTTGTAATAGATTAATGGGTCAATTATTTAATTGCACAGAATGGGAGGAGTTCATGATTGAATGTGTAAAACATCAGACCGATTAACCGTACATCCGTCTACGTCGTGTAATGGAATGATACCTTGCAAAATCGCTCTTCGGAATTATGACCTAATAACTGACTGGAAAGAAGAACTGAATGAGTGTTGTGAATGATGTACGCACACTGTTCAGCCAATACTCATACTAGGATGTGATTTGGTCATGTTTATGTTAATTGCGTATGTTTAAATTTGTGGAGGGGTTATTAGCCGATCAATTGTTGCCAATCACTGTTAATATATTTAATTAGGGTAGAATTTTACAGTGATTACTAGTGTGTCGACAGCGAATTATTAGAAACAGGTCATAGGCTAGGATGTTAATTCAAGGTAGTTGTGTTAACAATCACTCAATATGTACGTATCAGCCTTTGGGTGTTTTTTGTATTGTCCATTGAGGTCACACTATATATATTAACTTAAGATGTCTGATTCTAGAATATAATTTCGTAAGGATTCAATCGTATCATATACCTTACTTACTTGGCGACAGAAATCACATCAGAAGAAAGCGAACTGAAAATCGCAAGCGTAAGTCGGGTCTACAAACTTGGTGAGTACCGTTGTTATTTTATATGCTGTAATCTGTAACCATTAACATATTTTATGTGTCTTCTTGCATTTTGTAGCTTGTATTCCCATACGTATTTCATGCCTTGGATGTGCTACCATTCCTCTAACCCGAGCCTAGTTCCCTTGTTGATGCAAATTAACGAGGAGGCTAAAGTTTCGTGACATTGGGATAAAACAAATGTTGTCCTATTTAGAGTTAAGCATGGTGAAATTTACATTCATTATGTATGAACATTAGGATCGAATGATTATAAAACCACAGTTTAATTAAATCTTGTCTTGGTACGTATTCTCATATTTCGTCACTTAATGGAGTAATCACGGCTTTAAAACCCTAATAAGGTTCAGTGCATTTAATACCGTGTCGGTAATATTCAAAGAAATCAATTTTTGTAAGTGAATGAAAATATGATAAAAAGTTTGTAGAAAGAAATTGTATACGTAATCTTACCCGACATAATTAAAACTTTTAAAGTGTACAAACCGCAACAAGTTTTTAGCTTCAAAGAAAGTTTTTTTCCGCCAGACAATTGGTTACATTTCATTTCGTTTTTGGACTTCCCTACGTCAGAGTAACACTGCCAACTGCACAGTCGAGCAACGATTCACTAGTGAAGAAATGGCTGACATTCATATGACTCACGGAGAAGCACGAGGAAACTCACAAGCAGCAATTCTGTACAGAAATAAAGTTCCGGAACAGAAATGTGTCAATTCTCAGATCCTTCACTGCTATTTACAGGAGGCTTCGAGAAACTGGTTCTTGTAAGGTTACGCTACCTAACGCAGGGAGAGAATAGATTAATAGATAGTAGATTAAATCTTGAACGGGAGCAAAAGGTTCTAGAGTACATTCAGGATCATCCTAATGTATGTTGTCGTTGTGTTGCTGATGCCCTGGGGATCAGAGATCATGCTGAAGTGTGGAACATTTTGCGTGCGAGCGATTTTCATCCCTACAGATTTGGAAGAGTTCAAAGATTGCTACCAGCAGGTTATTAACCTCGGGTCGTCTTTCCAAGATGGTTTCATTAACTGGGGCCCTACGTAAAAAAAAATTTGTTTATCCGATTGGTCTGAAATTTAGTCAATATTTGTATTTTTTCCAGACAAACATATTTGAACTCATGAAATTTTTTGATTTAGGCCTTAGTTTTTCCGAAAAATTTGAAATATTAGTTATTTGGGTCATTTTTATACCTATTTCAAAAGAATAAAAGTCATTGAGTTTTTATGCTAGAACAAATTCAAAGACAGTTTTGGAATCCTTGAAACATTTCTAACAAAGATATATTAAGAAATCTTGTATTTGAATTTTTTTAATTATATATGTGATATTTGACCAATACCGAAATTTTTGCACAAATACCGAAATTTTTGGATTTGAGCTATGATAAAAAAAATGGAAAAATGAAAAAGTGGCAAAATGAATTTGTTAGAAATGTTCCAAGGATTCTAAAACTGTCTTTGTTTTCTTCCTAGCATAAAAACTCAATGACTTCTATTTTTTTGAATGTTGAAAATTAGAGGTTTTGGGTCTAAGCCAATAAACAAAATTTTTTGTTGAAGTGTTATATAAGAACAATTTATGTAATTGAATGCTGTTTTCATTTTCATTTCGATAATATCCATGCATAACTTCATATTCACATTGTGATTTGTACTTTGTTAGAAAAAAATAAAATAAAAATCAAAAAATGACATTTTTTATGCAAAATATGAAATTTTATATATGTAGTCTGATTCTTATGAAATTTTACTATAATATCTAAATTTTCAAATGAAACACAATTTCTTCTATTTATTTTTTCGAGTCATGGCCTTAGTTTTTTGAAAAAATTTGACATGTTGGTTTTTAGTTCATTTTTATTGAAATTTCAAAAGAATATGTTATTGAGTTTTTATGCTAGAACAAAATCAAAGACCGTTTCAGAATCCTTGAAGCATTGCAAACAAAGTTACAGTAGAAAATGTTCCATTTCCCGTTTTGTTTTCTTTTTGTATGAGGTCGAAATGGGGTCGAAAATTCGGAATTTTTGGTCCCCTTACACCCCCCCCGGAGGGGGGGGGGGG
>JACJUY010004507.1:45099-55642 GCA_014220935.1 Platorchestia sp. MABIK | reverse complement strand
AATGAAGATCACTTAATATCAGGATTGATCACAAATGGGAAATACATACGATTCGAATAAGACCATTGATCTACAACAATAACCTATATATTCAAAACGAAATACACTGATGAGATAAAGTTTTGATGCTATTAATGTGGTCGAAAAAGAAGCTATCTGGCAGCAGAGCTAATATCCGTTGAAGCCGAAAATGAAACCCTAAAATGAAAAACCTTGTTGAAAAGTTGTCAAATTGGATAATGCAACGCTTGAAAGTAATATTATAAATGCATCAATGACACAAGAAACCGAGCAAACTCTGTAAGCCCATTTCATCAATTGTTGTAGATGTAAATATTCAGGTGAAAACATTTACCAACAAACGTTGCGATGGTTTGGACTGTCTGTCATAATTTACCGTGGATTTGACTGTTATTTCTTTTCCAGTTTCACTCCAGGGCCTGTGCGTGATTAGTATCTAACAGCACGTGACTAGGGTAGCAAGACAGGAATGAGTCATTCGGCTATAATTTTTTAACTTTTTGGAGCTTCAATCTATGTTTATTTCTGTAAAAATGTTGTAAACAAAACTATCAATTCAAGTTTAAAATGATTCAGGAAATGCATTGGCACACATTTCAAAGAAATAATTGGCAAATATAACTATTAACTAGAGAGAGGTGCTAAAGAGAGAGAGGGAGAGAGCGAGAGCACTTTGAAGATATCCGTTCACACAAGCGTCACTAACGCAAAGTCAGAGACTTTTAGGCTACCCGACTTCAATCTTTACAGGCATAATCGGCAATGAAAAATCAAGTACGCCGACGCTAAAGATTTCGTTGGCAATTAATGTTCAATTAATGTAATGTTTCAATTGCTTGAATTGACCTTTAAATTCTGTCAGGGGCTGTCAACCTTCTATTTTGGAGCTAACATTGTGATGTTTACTTCTTCCTCTGCTGTTCCTCCACACACCACTAAAATGAACAAGAAAAACGTATAAAAGACTAATTAATTTCATCAACGACTCTTCAATTCATTACCATTGTTACACTAATGCGTCAATCTTAAGTAGAATTGAATTTGATCACACTAATGAATGTTGCTAACCTGCATATTATGCAGCTTACATTTTTTACTTGTTTTAGCCATAGCTAGAAATGATTATGGTAGTATTAGTATCCCCCAACCTTTAAATGAAAATAATATTGAAGTCGAAACTGCTGAGTAATTAACAAAAACTCAAAATTTTACATTACATGAAAAGAGCTTATTTTTGTTCGATATTTTCATTCGTTTCTATTTGTTACTGGCAACATTGTGAACTCCCATTCCTGAACTCTCCTTAGAATATTTGATATGTGGTAGTTGCTAGCCCATCACATATTTTGGAATACCTGCCGTTCATAACTTCCGTGAAGAGACCCTTAAAAACTCGAGTTATCATGATTAGAGTATCATCGTTGTCAAAGTGCAATATTCTTTCCTTTTGTGCCCTCCTTTTCTTTCTCACAAAGTGGGATGGAAGTCTAGTTAAGTACGTGATGGAAAAGGATTGGGCGATCAACCTTTATTAGCACGTCATCGATGCGGTAGTTCAATAGTTACCCATATCGAGTACAAGAACTGAATGTCGAAGATTGGGACTGCAATGGATTGCTGCACAAGGAACTGTACATTCCTTGGTGAAGCAGAAAACATGGCTGGTATCGTACTTCTGGTTTTCATTGTTTGCAGTTATATAACCGACTTTGATCTCAAACCACCTTCAAATTAAATATTGAACACTTTGTCGTCAGTCGCCCTTCTCAGACATCTGAACATTAAGGAATTATGGCGAATGAAACAAGGTGCCAAAAGGTTTATTTTTTGTCATGCTGAACTAATTCAAATTAAAAGTGTCATTATATCAAACGAATAGCTTACAAAATTTTGAAAAATCTTACTCGAGCTCCTGCTGGAATCTAAGGAGAAGAAGATACGCCCATCGGGGCCTGATGAACACTAAGCGTCCACCTCACCACTTCAATTTCACTTATCTACGACCACCAGTTTGATTGTCTAACCGAGCACAAACCTGATCAGCAAATTCTTGGCTAATACGGCCTTGAGAGACAAGCTTCTCAAATGCGCTTATGGGAAAAATAGCCGAGCCTACAAGTAACGCAACTATTTCAGTGTTTACAGCTCTCGACTCTATGAATTCTTTTTTAGTAGCGTTAGGAAAGGCACTTAATAGCTTAGCAGCCCCAAGAGGGCTAAGAACGTTCTTGCTGATGATAGTTTGTACATCATCAGTGTCAATTTTACCATCACGGAAAGCTTGCAAAACGTCAGTTTCGTCCGCCCTGTCCTGACGGATTTCAACTATCAACTGTTCCAAAAAACTGAGGGGTTCAGTAGTGGTAGGGTTCGGGTTGCCATCACTGCTTCCCTGAAGACCAAGAGTACCGAGAACGGATCCAAGAATTTGATCAAGAAGGCCTCCAACTTGTCCCAGCAGCTGGGAAAGACAACTTGACCAACAGCGCCATCGACTCCACCACCGAGCAGACCACCTGCACCGCCCAGCACACCGCCCAGCAGACCGCCTCCTCCACCGCCGAGGAGGGGACCGAGAAGACCGCTGACGAGGCCACCGACCAGACCGTCGCCGCCCAAAAGACCTTCAAGAAGACCACCACCACCTGAGCCACCAAGCAGACCACCGACAAGGCCACCTTGCCCGCCCAGTAGATTGGCAGTGAGGCTACCCAAAAGAGGGTCGGGCTGGGCCACGACAGCCGTGGCCAGCAACAGGAGAGCAATCTGCAAATGACAAATGTGCTTAAAGTTAACAAAATGAAATTTTAAATCAATGCACAGAAACTATTGGAGCGATGTAACCTGTTAAGCATTCAAATTTATTCGATTTTGATAACATAGATGAGTATAGCAACGGTGATATAATTTAAATAAGTTTAGCTTACCATGGAATGCATTTGGATAGGTACAGCAAAAAACTATGATACTGTCTAAGCCTGAGCTTTTTTATACACTCAATTCAAGGATGATCTAAGTTATCCAAGTGGTCGATGTTTGTGCCGAAGGTTTGAATCAGATAAGAAGAAACTTCACTTCTGAGTCAGCCATGGACAACGTCGAATGCGACTGAAAACGGTGAAGTTTTCATCGTTTCATCGATTTTAACTCTCAACTTTTTAAACTTACCAGCGGGTGAATTTGAACACGACTTCCAGCAAAAATGTTTTCGAAAAATTGGGAGAAGAAAAAATCTGTGAGTTGAGATACTTCTTTTGTGCGGATAATTTGAAGATCCTCACACAACACGCCCGTCAGTAGAAGTATCCACAGTTAGGGAAAATGTTACTAATGAAACTGCAGTAATGATCAGCACGAAAGTGCCTACACCTTCTCACATACCCGTCTTTACCTGGAATATTTTGTGCTTGAGACAGGATTAATTTATTAAAGAATAATGCACAGTTTTGTGTTATTTTCAAGTTGCGGAAGTCCGAGTGAGGGAACAAATGTCAAATGGGAGAACGGATTGTATATTTCAAAAATGAAATTTGATAAAAACTTGGTAACTCAAAAAACAACATTGAATTTTGTCAAAATTTCTTAACGTGCAAACCATGATTATTTTGAAAGCAACAACGATATGGAAATGTTTCAAAATTATTATTTCCACACAGTGACCAGGATCATACTCAGTCCAACAGATGAAATGGCAGGTGGCGCAGATCCGGCTGATGTACCCAAAGTGATGCACACCGAATTTCCTGCAGTTATGATGCGTTTAGTGGTGGTGAGAAGAGTGAGTCTTCTCATCAATGCTTATTTTCAAGGCTGTAGTTTGCATTCGGTTCAAGGAAAAACTATTTAACACTGAATTGATAAAATTCGTGATGGAAGGCCAAACGAATTTAAAGGAGAAACACATTTTCATGGAGCAATATGTGACCCAAAAATGGGCCTCGTACATTCTTTTCGATCATCCAGTATTCAATATATGGCTTTCAAATTCGTCAAATTTTAGCTACAATGGATACAGTGCGCGAAACAACTTCATCCACTAAATTTGACAACGCGTTAAAAATGATGTGATTCAATATTTTCATTAACTAAATCTTCCAGATGCGTGTGACAAACAAACATTTCCATCCAAATCGTACCATAAATTATTTAAAACGTACTTGCACTTGTGCACTTTATAAACTCATTTCAGAGATCCGGTGATTAAGCATCCTTAAATTGGTTAGTCTGTCTTGCTTGGTTAGTACGTTTCTCTCTTTCACGCTCTCAAGTGTTCAATGAGGTACATTTGACATATGAGAATTTATACACAAAAATATTTAAATTTGTTCGTTTATATATTTATAAANTGCGCTTGTTCCGAAAGGTGAATGCATTCTAGATATTTTATATCACTTGAATGGTATAAATTACACCCTTCAAATGGATGTGAATTATTGAGATTGTTGTATATTAGATATATTTCAATTGAGCAAATGATTAGAGGAGATAAGCAGTATTCTCTGGCTACCACAATGCATTTTAATATTTATTGATATTCATCTCTGCAAAGATGCCTTCAAAAGAAGCAGCGTTAGTAAAACATTATAACAGCATCATTATTACGGGTCATTTTCACGTGGAATTTCCTTTTCATAAGCTAGCTCTCCCGATCTAATCGCGATAATTTATGTTGCAATGAGCAAGTTGTATGCAGAGAATGTTCGATAATGTAGGAAAATTATTAAATGAAGTTGATTATTATTATAGATGAAGTGTTTGAAGAGCATGTTTGGAGTAACAAGAAGAGATAGGATTAGGAATGAGTTGGTTAAGGAGCAGACGAGTGTTGTCAAAAACATGAGTATAGGCGGGTGGATGAAAGAGTGCTTGAATGGTTTGGGCACGTTGAAAGAATGAGTGTTGAGCGGCTGGTAAAAAAGATTTACTTGTCGGAGGTGAGTGGTATTAGAGCACGAGCGTGGATGAGTTGGATAGATGGGGTGAAACGTGCATTGTATGAGAGGGGTCTGACTGTGGACGTGACGAGATGGATGATTGCGGACAGAAGTGAGTGGAAGCAGTGTATAAGGATGTTATTATATGACGCGGTCACTGGAAGCCTGCCAGCATATGATGGGGCTTTGTGTCGTCAGGTGCGGTGGGAGGCTGCACACAAATGAAGCGGTCGGGGTAAACCAGCTATGGCTGTCGGGCCTGACTGTGGAAAAGGGTTGTGATGAGCTGCTATTGATCTGGACAGTTCTGGTGCGGCCTGTGCTGCCTCTCTCGCCTTCTAGTGACTAAGGATGAATGATTGTGGCTTGCTGTTGGCTACCCTCCAGAATGGAGGAAATGCCTGGTATATGTATGTATGATTATTATACAAAGATCATTAGACTCTAATCAGAACAGCTCTTTCATCTCCTGTTTCACTCCGAAACCTTCCGATGTACTCGTGCGATGTGCCCGTGCGAAGGTGAGAAAACAGAGGTTCAAGGTGGCTTCGATTCCAGATGAAGTTGTTCGATCGCGTATCCATGCCACGAGCACAATCGTTTGACTTCAGACCAATGGAGTAATATCTAAGCATGTAACAATTAACAGTGCGTGTTATGGTCCAGGGAAGGATCTGGCACTGTGCATAAATTAAACTGTTGATAATTCATAAATGTGCACTGATGTCTGTCAGAACTCATGACCAGTTTATATAGATCTCCTGCTCGTCTATGGCTGCCAAGGATGAATGCTAATTCGATGAGCGAACTGTCCTAAAGACGTCACTCACTGGACTGGATGCTCCTGTCTACACGTGACTTCTATTTTTAATTGCAATTCATCCTTCAATGCAATAATACACCGTTTCTAACTTACGGACTTGCCTGCCAGATTAATCGCTTGGTCTCTCCGTCTCTGCTGAGCGCCCTGTAGACTGGATACCTGAACACTGCACAGCAGCTGCAAATTTGTGTTTACTTTTGAGAGTGTAAAATCAGTCGAAATGGCCCTCAGTCAAAAATGATGGAAATAAGTGTAGGGAAACACAGAGTTACCAGCTAAAGAAATACACGTTTGAAATTATAGCGAAGATCAAATCTTGCTGTCGATGTTCGAGCCGTGAACGGAGCGAAGAGGAAAACAGTGAGCAGTCCTTCTAGAATTTCATCTCGAGTTCCACCATAAGCGTGGAACCGAAATTTCACCTCGAAATTCCGCATGTATAGAAAGATTTTGAATGTTTCACTATATAGTATCGAACGAACAGAAAGAAACGAGTGAGAATCGCAGAAAGTTTCAACATTATCACGAAACGTATATCCGGGTATTAAAAATTTCCTCAAAAGTTAATTGCCCAGCTGTTAGTTGCTTGATTTGTTCGTCTCTGCATCAGAACACTGGACCCCTAATTATTTAATATGCTATTGGAAATTATTATTTTTTAACTGCCAATGATGTCGATTACATGAACAAAAATTAGTTCACAAGTTCTTCGAACTGCGAAATGACAGAATCGGAAGGCGTACTGGCAAGTATTTAAACAGGTCATCAGAAAACAGTTTTTAAATACGAAACTGCCATTACTGAAAATTGATGACTGCCTTGTTTGGCGGTTGCGCATGCACTTGTAAAATCATAAAAACGAATTATTAAAAGACTGAACTCAATAAACACCAAATCATCTGAAAACCAAAGAGGTATGAACTAGACTCATAATAATACACAATCCCGATAATTAAGCCGAGAACACAGCTGTAACGTTTGACATTCGTCAGTCAGTTCTATACATCAATACATTGACCTGCAGATCTATTTGTGTTCGCAATATTAAGACAGACGCGGAATCATCGTAATGAACTAATTTGAAACTTGTAAAATTTTGTTTCAAATAGTTTTAGTCGATATACGTAAAAATGAGCAATACTAAATATCAAATTGCTTTGGAAACCTACTCGAAACATAGCAAACTATACATCTGTTGCGAAGACTCCGGATCTTTATGGCAGGATCTTCTCTGGCCGATGTCACCCTTAGACCTTGTCATACACGTCACTAAAACCTTTGATAAGCTAAATCGGAAAACAGAGCGCTAAGCAGTATAGTTTGAAATGGAAATTAGAATACATTCTCTCAAAATTACCTAGTTTGTCAAGTCGACGAACAGACGAATATCAAAACTTTGGTAGAACACAAAAGCTGAGTTTGTTTGAATAAGACGAAACGCAAACTTCTAAACTGTTACTGTCCAATTTGAATCATCAAAATCAACTTATATCTTGTATTCAATTAATTGAGTGCAAAATACACCGGAATTTGGAGTCAGAAATTAAGACTTTCTTAGAATTCAGATCGAAGAACAGTGGATCGCCACTTTTCGCTTGATGGCCAAAATATAACAAAACGAATTCCTGACATTGATTTTTCCCAGTCTGAACGATTATTTCGTAGAAGAATAATAATAATTTATTATTATTTTTATTTTATTTAAATTTAAGTTTAATAATAGAGGCAAGCTTAATATATAATGATCTTGTAACTAGTTTTTCTACTGTGGAGAAAACAAAATTTTTGCTTCAGACCAAGTTATTATATTGTTTCAATCTTCCGTAATCCTTCAGTTTCGTACGACTTTTAATTTACGTGAGTTTTTCAGTTCACCGCGAGAGTCGCTGGCAACTGCGCAGCCAACACGATTGACGTCATTGGATATTGACGAAGCTGAGGCGCAGCGTACTGACTTGTTTGTCAAGCTGAGTCAGACCTTGCAGTAAGCGTTCAGCCTGGGTAATTAGTTTGCAAAGTTGTTTACCTCGTTTCTCCGAATTTGCAAGGCTCAAACAACGTGTGAACTGTGCAGATGATAGCGAGAGCCAATTAAGAGCAGTTCCAAATACGCCATCAGATATGCATGTTTTGAAACGAAACAAACTTGGAAAGTAAAAAGGAGAGAACTAAAACTCAGGGTTGCGGAGTCGGAGTCGCCGGAGTCGCATGTTTTAGAGTGGAGTCGGAGTCGGAGTCGGAGTCGCTTTTCTGAATGTGATAGAGTAGGAGTCGGAGTCGCTTTTTGAGAATGTAGTGGAGTCGGAGTCGGAGTCGTTCATTCGGATGTGGTGGAGTTGAATTTGGAGTCGCGGTTTTTTGGTGTCTTCGATTCTTTTTTGCTTAAAATTGTTTATAATTGCTCAAAACCGAAATTAAACAAAACTCAGTTAAAATACTTTCCTGAAAGGCTAAAAACAAGAAATTTTTTTTGTTGCTTTATTTGTTCGAGGTTCGAAACAGCGTTTTTATACCTATTACCTAATACTGACATTAATGTCTAGTTATTGTGGGTCCGCACACATATATATGAGATGCCTACGAGTGCGAAATATAACTTTTCTACAGGAGCAATAATGCATGTTTTACAGTTAAAAAGCCAGGAACAGTAATTGAAAACATCGCAAATTCATTCTGTTTATTTCTGTTTAGCTCATTTCCCCTTCAATTAATACACAGGATGTAGAAACTAGTAGTAAATGTGTTGCCAGTTACTTGCAGAACAGCTCAGCTGATGTACCCAATACATTGTGCTCACATAGGAGTGGTACCTCTGTACGCTCTTAATGTGTCAATATTCTCTAATAGAGGTTCCCTAGTCTATTTTTTGGTTATGCTTTGATGTATGGATTGATAATGACTAGTCGTTGCAGAAACTTAAAGTTATGCTGTGATCGTAAATAAATCTAGTCTTTAGGTTGTGAGATACTAATAATGACTAGTCATTGCGAAAACCTGAAGCCACGGTGTAAGACATGATGACTTCTAGTTTTCAGGTTATGTTATCGCTATTGATAATGAAAATTCAGGTAGCGTATTCTGATGATAATAACTGGAATATAAGTTAATTATTTCAGTAACCTATGTTCCTATGTACTTCAAATTGATCTCTTTGTTTTGTTTACTTCCTTTCTTTACGTAATGTTAACATGTGTTAATAGAGAACATTTCTGCTCATTTCTAAAGTCATTCCTTGAATATTGTTTGGTTCTTTAAGTGGTATGTTACATTTCACCATATCATTAACATGTTCAATTTTAACTGGAATAGTATCTATTTCTCGGCATTATATAATTAATTACTTCTTCTTAAGGAAAATTTGGCAATGTTATAAGGTAATCAGTATAGGTATTGGGATACATGAAAAATAAAATAAAATACAATGTAAACGAGCTGCAGTGAAAGAAATAACACAGTACTTGCAAAAAACTTCCCCTAGTCTGACACATGTTGTAACTAAAAGCAATGCTCCATCTCAGCTTCAATGATTGTTGCATTTATGCGGTAGTACAAATTTTCTTGCTGAAAACGCTCTAAATTGCACCAAATATACAAAATGAAAAGAACATGGGCGCTTAATAAAATAAGAAAGTGTCAAATACATAGTAAAAAGTCAAACGAGAATAAAAGACATTATCCTGTTACACACAAAGAAGCTAAAATTGGCTTTTATTCTTAAACAAAACGTTCTGAAAACGTCAGGCGCTTGCGACGAAAGTAGAACAACTTTTGCCTATTATAGCCGAGATATAACATAGTGTTGAGCAATAATATGACACTTTTTCTGCATTGTTACCCTGCAGAGTGCATGTAGCTACAGAGAAGAAAAGACAGTGCGCAAATCTTGCCACCTTATCTACATGTTTATTATGATTTTTGGAATTTTGACCATAGTAATTGAATAAACTATTATAATTTAGTTGGATTGGTGCATACTTAGTAATAAAAAAAAACTGTTGATATTTATCTATGCATCTCAGGGTGGGTACTGCCTACTTTGCCTACTCAGAAAACGCATATCAAAAATATATATATAATAGTGCTGTCGACCTGTCATAAATAACGGGATTCGATATTGTCTTTCCACAAATCTTCTAGATGTGGATCATAAATAAATTTCTTTATTCTAATAGTACAATAGGCGATTAAAATATTCTTGTACTTGCGCACTGGTCTAACTAGTCTCAAAGATTTGACCATTTTTAAGCTTTAAAGTGAGACAGACCAACCAAGCAAGACGGACCAACCAATTTTATTTGTTCAAAACTGAATTGAACATTGCAATAACATAGGAGAAATTATGCACAGGAAATTCCTAAAGCTATTTATTTATTTGTTTACGGAGACGCTTGGCATTTCATTGTTTAAGAATAATCAACACTGTATAGGGTGTTTTTTGTGAGGACCAACTTCAATCATAGGTAAAAACTCAGAGTAATCATTTTTCTCGAATGATAAACTGCCAAAAGCTCCTTAGTTTTCGAGTTTTAGGGGCTTGAAGAAACTTTAAAACTCAACGTAAGATACAACGTGCGCGCCAATGTTAGCGCTAGTCTTGATACGTCCGACCCCGCTAATTAAGGTGGCTTTAGACGGAGGGTTTCTTCCCCAGGGTGACGCCCCCACCCTACCCCTCTCACCCGCTCAAGCTTCCCCCCTAGCATTTAGACGGAGGGTGAGATGCGGCCAGGGGTGACGAAATTGGTATGTTCGTACAAATTTGATT
>JACJUY010004507.1:7235-20942 GCA_014220935.1 Platorchestia sp. MABIK | reverse complement strand
AAAATTGTGTGTTTCTTCTCTTGTACTAGGCCAAGTACGAACATCGTTGCAAGTTATGAGATCAGTTGCTCCAGTTGTTCGGAGCGGAATCAAAAATCTAATACCGTTTTTTTTTGCACTAATTCAGCGCATGGTACAATTGCTTACCGCTACAAGCACTTACTACATAAATACGAGCTAGGGCATTCTCAGACAAGATAAGTTCTTTAATTTTAGTAATGTTAGGTCGCGAGAGGCTTAAATCTCTCAAGCAAATGATGTAGTTGGTAAATTGAGGCATGTGTCCAATTGCATCAAGAAGGTCATCAATACGGCTAGAAATTACTGTTCGAATTTTACACGTAGTGTCAATGTCACTCCTTACGACTGTCGTGAGAATTTTATCTCCGACAAGAAATGTCTCCAAAGGTTTTGTGCAATTTGAGTCAAAAGAATGGCATGCATAGGACGGGATCTTTGGCGTAAAATCGAAAGAACTTACATCCGAGTTCAATTTGAAAAGTTGCTCTATAATGAGCCTAATATTTGAAGCGGTGGAGGATATCGAAAGTGGACTTGGAGGCGTCCTCTGTTTTGACATTTTAGTTAAGTGGGCTGCAATGAGAGACAGGTTATTATTTATCTGTTGAATAATATTAGACACAGAAATTTGAAGTGGGTGCAAGTTGCTTGATGCAATATTCAGGTAATCATGATCGCTACAATTATGAAAATTAGAACCGCCAATATTAGGCTCATTCATCCATCATTCCCGGCAGCTCCTGACAAATTTACATTTTTACCCATCGGAACACGTGAAATTTTTGGTGACTCTTTCGCTGATGTATCTTCTCCAGGATTGATTGAACAGTGAAGTTCGGGCGCAGGGACTTCTTCCTTGATCCTGCTGGGATCTGTTGCGAGTACGTGCGTTGCAGGCGTAGAGACTTGATTGTCACAGGCAGCGCTTGGGAGATTTTCGTCAGAGACGAGTGACTCCGCTGTTCGCCTCTGTCGATTCTCTGCCGGTCGGCACTGGTGATGCTTTGGCAGTTACGGTGCAGTCGTTGACGTCATACTGCTTCACTGTCGGAGTTGTTGTAGTTCATGTGAGCGGTTTAGGCCTTTGAACTTGTGATTTTACGCGTGAGAATTTTGGTTGTTTTTGCTTTCGTTTTGTGAACGGTTCAGATATATTCCGCTTTTTAGGGTTGGAGTTTTCAGGCGGCGCTGTTGTGAGGGATGTTATTTCTCCAGATAAAGCTGCCTTCCGAGTAGCTGAGCGAGTTTCGTATGAATACACCATGAAATTGTATTGGATGAATGAACAAAGGTGAAGATAATTCAAATTTTGTTCACTGAGTAGATGTTATGGAGTGGGTAACTATCGTCATGAGTAGAAGCGTAATCGTTTACAGATGAGTGAGGGCTAGCTTATCATTTAGGCTTTGAAACACCCGAAAACATCGCCCTTTGATGGTCGAGGAAAAGGAAAATGAGAAAATGAGATGAAAAGAAACTGCCAAGGGATGAAAAGAAATTAGACTCAGAAATACACAAAACCATCGCCTTCTGATGGTCAAAGGAGAGGGACATCGTGTGCTAGCAAGGCTGCGCTGCATTCGACCACAGCTAATGCTCAAGGCTAAGGCAGTACTTTTTTCAGATTCCATAATCGAGTTTTATTTCAATACTTATGGGAAAAAGGAAAATTAATTGTATCACGTCTTCACCCTAGAGTGGACAAGTTACATCACTTCATATAACATAGAAAATCAAATTAATGAAATAGAAATACACAAAAATATTACATTTTCCCCACCAATTACACTTTCAATTTCACAACATTTCTAATTTTACAGTTATACCCATTCAAATTTTTAAAGAATTATTTTTATTTTTATTTTATTGTTGAAATAGAAGATAAAATTTGCCTTTAATGTTAAAATAGAAGAAAAAATTAATAGATTCATCACTAAGCTAAAGCATTCCGAATTAATCACTGCCGACACGTATAACGATACTAGAGTTTCGGGTTCTGCCCCCGGGATTCTTTATGGTCTAGCTAAAGTGCATAAAACGAACGTTCCCTTACGGTCAATACTGGCGGCATTTAGAACTTCTATGTATAAGTTGGCTAAATTCATTATTCCGCTAATTGATGAGCTTGCCTTTAATCTGTACACTTTAAAGAACTCGTACAATTTTTATGAAAGAATGACCGCATTGCCGATTTAGCCTAACTATGGTATGGTCAGTTATGATGTCACGTCATTGTATACTAATATACCGGTTCTGGAAACTTTAGATCTGGTGTGTAATAGCTTGTTTTTTGTTAATGAACACCATCATGGTTTGGACAGAAAGTCTTTTATGGATTTGTTGAAGCTGGCTGTTACCGAAACGTGTTTTCATTTCAATAACATTTTGTACAAACAGAAATATGACCTGGCAATGGGTAACCCTCTAGCTCCTACTTTGGCGAATATATTTATGTGCAATATGGAAAATAAGTACATGTCTTCTTGTCCAGATTTTTCCAAACCTGTTTTTTATAACCGATATTTGGACCAATTTTTTATGATTTTTAATGATGTGACTCATGCTAATCTGTTTTTAGATCATATAAATAGTCAACACCCAAATATCAAGTTCACCATGGATATAGAAAAGGATCAAGTTTTGCCTTTTTTAGACGTTAGGGTTCAACGCTTTGACATGTGATGCCACCCGGCTAAGTGGACACAAAATCCCCGAGTTAACGGGCACTACGTCACACAAATTGCCTTACCCTCACAAGGGTCGGTAACGCTTAATAAAGATAATTAGACAAGCAGAGCATGGTCATGAAAGAACTCTTCTCAACATAGCCGGCTGTCCAAGAACCCAAGGGTCCAAGGTAGCGAGGATTTGTAGACCGGAGACCACCGGAGCGCAAACATTTGATGCACCCGAGGTCGCGGTAGATAGCAGTCTGACGTGGCAGCCGCAAGCGACCACTCACGTTAGCTAGTCCGAATCCGCTGTTGCGACTTGGGACTCGGAACAAGAAGTGCAGACGAACGTTTAGAGTTTGCAAATACGTTTGCGACCGAAGATGTGAGGAACCCCTACCATTGCTCTGCTTAGTCGTAGATTACTTGCGTTAATGATTTTAGGCTGCTTAATTTAACCGCAGCCCAAGACCCCTTACTGCCGAAGGCCTTTAAATATTGCCTTACTAAGTCCGCAGAGGACCTCAGCTTTGAGCAATGGCTGGAATTTCGACAGACAATCATCTTCAACTAGGCATTTATCGGAAACCGACATTCACTGGTCTAGGAACTAGTTTCTTTAGTTTTACTCCTTTCATTTTTAAACTGAATAGTTTGAGAACACTTCTTCACAGAGCCTCTCACTTGTCATCAAACTATCATAAGTTTTGCGACGAACTAAATTATTTGAGGACATTTTTTCTATTAATGGATACCCTCAAAATCTTTTTGACTATACTCTTAAAACGTTTCTAAATAAAATGTTCGATAAGCCAAAGATCACGGTAGCTACAATTTCCAAATGTACTTTATATTTCTCTTCCGTATATTGGGCCAACTTCTGATGAACTAAAACAATGTTTAACTATGAATTTGAGGAAATTTCACCCCCCAAATTGATTTTAAGTTTGTTTTTCGCAACAGTTTCCAAATAAAAACATTTTTCCAGTATAAAGACAGACTGCCGAAAGAGTTGCTCTTTAGCATTATATAAAAATATCACTGTGGAACTTGCCAGAGTTCCTACATAGGGAGCACTCTGAAACAGTCTAAGATTAGATTTTACCAACATCTGGGCAAATCATTTAGAACGAATAGGCCGCTAGCAACTCCATCTCAGTCTGCGCCTAGAGTCCTAGCCTTGACTGTGAAAACACCAACCATATTTTCTCTGTAGATGATTTTTCAATTCTGGATTCAACGTGTGGTAGCGATCTCCGGATTTTAGAATCATTGTACATTTTTAAGCAGAAACCCGGTCGTAATTGTGATCAAAGTGCCTGTCAATTGTACATTATATAGACTATAAATACAGCAATAATTGAAATGTCAATTTATACATATTGTTGATCTTACTTCCAGAGCATTCATTGAAAATGAAGTGTCGAAACCAGCGATAGTATGAATGCCCCTTTTTTAGAAAAAATGAATTTTATTCCGTTGTAGTGGGAGGCACTATACGCTCACGACACTTACCGTAATGTATAGTCCTACACCGCCCCACGTATATTATGGCTGGATCGAACAGGGGATTTACATCGCGTGCCGCAGGTCAATACCATTGCGAGGACCGGTTTCTCTAAATGCCTATTACTTTATGGATGATAACCATGATAATAATACAAATTAAAGCTTATATGACTGACACTTTTTTCTTTATTTTTGTAGAAATACCATCCGAAAGAAATACAAACTTATTAGGAATAGCTGTTACATTTCCTATCTGTTAATAACCTAACTTTGCTCACAATCCTAATGCAATATCAACCCTATGTTCAAAGCACGTGGCCAGGCAACAATAAAGATATTTATGAGAATATTATTACACACTACAGGCATACAACTTAGTTGCCAACGAGGTAGTCGGGCGTGACAGGAAGACATATCACAGCTATGGTTATAACTACTCTTTAATCAGTCGTACATAGGTATCAATATTACCACCTACTAAACCTCCTTTGCGGCCTCGATGTGCCCTACCATGATTATACAAACATTGACACTTTATTGGTGATACTATATTCTAGGACACAAACGATGGGCTCCAGGTAAGGGTTCTATTCCGGGGCCCTTTGAGAGCAATAGGCTGTCCGTGGCCTCTACCACACCCTATGTAGAGCTGTATGTACCGCTCCACAAGAAGTAAATCCTCCTGACGGGATTGGTGGTAATCGGCGAGAGCCCTAAGACCCTCCAAGCTGTCAACGGGATAAGTGAGTGCGTCCAGGCGACACCCAAGAAGACTGCAGCAGTAGCTGCCGATCAGTCGTGATGCCGGCGCTTATCGGGCTGACGGCGCGCCACGTAGGTAGCGGCCCTCTGGTCAGCCGACACTGCTGGACTGATTGGCGCACCGCAGTGGGAGGCCTTCCCTGAAGATCAGGGTGTTATAAATTTCTCTTTCCAAGAAATTCACCCGTTGCACATCGTTTTACATCTTAAACCTATTCATATAATCAAAATTACCACTGCCAAAAATATCTATGTCTTTTAATGATACACATCTACCTGTATTTACGTATAAACCTGGTCAATCGTGCCACGCCACAAACAATTCTTAATACTCTTCTATCGATTTCATTCTTCATGAGCTATTTCTCAATTTGCACACTAACTGACCTTATTACATTACACAGTTTCATTTAATTTACCGGAATTTAATTTAATCTTATCTTCTTTATATTCACACCTATATGTTTCACAGCCTTTGCCTATATTCATAGCGATCCTCTATTCATTATAATTTTCAACGCATGACTCAATACAATTACAAACGTATTCCCCTCGAACACTACTCTATCGATATAAACACCCTACAAATTAATTAAAACATGTTATCTCGATTATCCCGTTTCGTCGCAATTACACAATTTTATTCTTACCCTTTGGAGCTTGAACTGGAAAGATGCAGCCGTGCAACGGGTCTCTCCGTTTAGAACCTATATATAGACTTATGATTTTATGGAAATTTCAGTAAATTCCTGCACCAGACGTTATTTTACTGAACGTTACCAGACGTTACCAGACGTTAGCACTTTTCTCAGACACAAAAAAAAACATAGAAATCAACTGTACAGTACTTCGTAGTGGTTCAGCCACTACACCGTTTTTTGTGGTTTTATTCTTTATGAAACTTAGATTTCCAAGACACGTACCCATCTCAGTGATATTGCCAAATACTGTGATGGGCATGGGCAACAAATTACAATAGCATAAATGTGAAAAATGAAGAAATACCAGGATTGCAAACTTTAGTCGGGATCATGTCCATATCCGTCCGTCGGTGGAGAGCTTCAAATCTTTTGACTTTTAAAGTCATAGGAAATAGAGAGATGACATCTCTGCTGCTTTGCTCTCAGTTGTTCCAACCTCTGTCATAGATGTTTGTGATATTATTTACACTAATTCGATTGAAAGAGCTCTTTAATTAAGTTCAGACAGCGACCCAATGTGTTGATCTCTCGTATAGACTTTCTAAGGACAAAACATATTCCTATTTTTCTTTCATTTTTTATTTTTGTGAGAATTTTTTGTAGTCAGATTTACCCTTCAACGTTTTATCTTTTACCTTTATACCGAATGTCATATACCGATGTTTGCATACTTTGGAATTAGATATTAAGTGGATAGGATGTCTAAAATATTTTATTTACCTGGACTTCAACTTGAATTTTTTAATGTTACATTCAGGATTTAGAAGCTCGATAATTTTTGCGTTTTGAAAATATCTCTTTCTCTAGGTCAGCGGTTCCCAAACAGTGACGTTGAGCAGGGAAAGGCACAGTAAATGTGTCAGGGAAAATGTTGAAAACTATTAATACGTTTGAATGAAGGTTGGGAAAATTCATGTTCAGAATAGTATAATGAATTAGATGTTCCTTGGTATAGTATAATTTATTTTATGCACCAGAAAAACTAGGATAATAAAGCAATGGTCGATAGTTGCCAGTTACTGATATTTTAAACTCAACTTAAGTTTACGTTAGAGGTATGGCATCATTCTTTCTGTAAATACTGTCTTAAACAGGTCTAGGCATCTGCTCTGTAATTTTAATAAATTTTGAGTATAAATCACGTTATGTTGTTCCTAGAAACAAAAATTTACACCAGTAGTACAGTTCATAGTATTTTCTACGACGACAGCTCGTCATTGTGCTCCGTAAATAGTATATTTTTCTCAACTTTCTAACTTTAAATGAACTGGTGTCTTGTTACCTGGTGTGTTTACATATTTATGCTTCATAAGTGAAAATTTAGCATTGTTCTAGATATCTAGAGAAGCTCGAATTATCAGTAATGAAATTATACCTTAAGCGTAAATGTTTCATTTTTTTCTGAACACGCTACCTAAAATGTGGCGAAGAATATTATTACTGTGTAAAGCTGCCGATTTTAGACATCAAACGAAATTTATGGCAAACTCTCGTATATATATATATATATATATATATATATATATATTTTTTTTTTATATTATACCGCGTACCCNAGAATTTAGAAGACACTGCTCAAGGTGATCGAATAACACTGCCGTCATTTTTATAAAGCAAAATGGACATTTTTGTACCTCCGATAAATAACTGAACGATTTGATTAGATGTTGTTAAAGCCTCCCAATCCGCAACAAAGGCAATCCAAAGAGAGGGAGGGGGAAGGCACCATTTAGTGTGGAGATAAGGGAACGCGGAATCTATGCACAAGGTACACAGAAACAGTAAGTTGAGAAAGAAGTTCATGAAACATGATAAAAGTTGAATGAGAAAGTAGTATGTGCTGAAAAACAAGACTGCAGTGAACCAAAAAAAAGATGGTCCTCGACGAGACAAAAAAAATTATTTCAACGAAAAGAAGGCTTACTCATCTCTCAGCTCAAGCCCTCACATTTTCCCCTGGTGATTGCTAATTCCCATGGAGACAATAATTGGTTCCCCCTGAGGGGACCTGAAAATTCCGACGATTACCCCAATGGCCGCTGTGCGGCCATTGAACTTAGACTAATTAACATTATACTGGGTGTCCATGAGGTTGTGATGCATCTTGAAATTACTAAAGCTTTAAAGCTATATACAATGGACTAAACTGTAAAAAATACTAGAAAGAGGGAAAATTAGATTCATAATTTTATTTACTGTAGCCTTTTTGAGTTCCTATATGTCCGCCATCATTAGCTACGCAAAGAGTAACACGATTTTCAAATTCATTTAAAATCATTTGCCAGCGGGTCAACAGCACGGTAGAGTCATTTCAATGGGAGAAAATACACCTTCTCTTGTTTGGCTAGCCAAAATGAAACCTTCATTTCAAACACACTGCATGATGTCGCTAGTGCATCGTGTCATTAAGGAAATTAAGGTGCCAGATTTGGGGCTAGCAGATATGTCAGATGCAATATGAGTGCTGCTGTTTGTTCGTTGCCATGACGTATTTTGTTTGTTTTCAAAAGCCCTCATAAAAATTAATCTAAATGAGTGAAATCTGGGGATCGTGGAGGCCATGAAAATGTGTTGCACCTATTCAGGCCTGTGATAAATACAAAACTTTTGACATGAAATGCTTTGCCTATATAAACACATACCCAAAGGATGCACTGGGCGAAAATCAGTGGAAAGCTCTGTTTAAAGCACAATACATCACACAACAGGAAATATATACATATGGCTCTTAACACAACCACAGGGTTGGAATTGGCATTTGGTCGAGTGAATCCAAAATCATGGCAAGGCTTCTAGATAGGGCCTTCATTTTCACAGCCAAACTCATGGCTATTCTACATGCCATAAAATACATTGAAAAGATACCAGGAAATTTTGTCTTGTTTACTGATTCATACAGAGCCATTCAGGCACTCAACCAATTACTTCCCTCCAACTACTACTTGGTATCTAAAATCAAGAGGATTTATGGAAGTCTACCCCCACTGATACTAATCATTGAGTGGGTTCCCGGCCACATGGGTATCACGGGAAATGAAAAAGCTGATCAACTGGCAAAAGCAGCGTGTAACTTGGAAACAATCTGTTCACCCCATCTTCCATACCTTGATCTTACACCACATGTCAGGCAACATTTCAGACAAAAATGGCAAGCTGCATGGGACTCGAGCATTAGCCACTATCACGCAATCGAATCAAAACTGGAGCAAACGGTAAATTCCTCTGTATCTTGCAAAGAGCAAGTGGTTTTGACACGATGCAGATTACTTACAACTTAACTCACTCATAATTATGAATTATCTTTATACAAGAGATCTACAACCCTTGTGTCGACAGTGCCAATGTGTAATCATTGATGGACACTTTATGATTGACTGCCCTGCATATGCTGCGCAAAGAATAAAAATGAAGAACTATGCATTTGCAAATAAACTTCAATTCAACTTGGAAAATGTTCTGAGTGGCTTCTTTAATCATGAGCTGATGATGAATTTTTTGGACAAACTCAACTTTGTCAATCAAATGTAAAATGCCCCATGTCCTAAATGCTTTTTTATCAGGCACTCCTGCCTGTAATTGGTGATGTGTCTGAATTCACACAAGTAAGTAATCATACTCACCAGCAGAAAGTGTGTGATGAGCAAATGAATCTGTGATACAAGTTTCATCAACTCAACAATTTTCGGTGTAATAATCCATCAGATTCGGAATGAATATCACCGGTTTCTTATAGGAAGTAGGAACCCGTGTCATGGGATTTGTCGAACATTATTATGTATTTTTGACGCAGGATTCCTCTTGGTCTTTAGTTAAATTCTAACTAAAATTTTTTGGGTAAACGAGTAGCTGAATGCATGAAATGAAATCCAAAATGAAGCTCAATGAACCTTAAGCTGTAGCTACCGTAGAAATCAATTTCTAACTGAACCATTTGTGCAGACCAGGTCAAGTCAATTTGAAGCAATAAATCTTGTTTTGAAACCATTAGCAGGAGTGATATCTTTATCTACTGAAATATTGAGTTATTTCTGAGTAACAGTTCAGCGCTAACAGGTCTTAAAGTATTAATTATCATGACTTACAGGTTTTTTGCCCAAAAATAGATAGTATATGTAGAAAATAAATAAAAATAAATAAAAGAAACCAACTTTGTCCTGCTACATCAAACTGATGGCTGTGTAATCGACAGCAATAATTCGAAATGAAAATAAAAATGAAAAATACTTTACATGATGTAAAATTAACTCAGTTTCCAACTTTCCAACAAAATTTTCTGGAAAATCAAGTTACAGTCTGAGAACAAAAAAAAACCTTAGGATTCTTATCCTTTTGGTATTCTCTTTAGCAACACACAGACATTTGTATATGCAGTAAAATCAAGGCACAGGGATGGATTGATAATAATCATCAGTATCAAACAGCTATAAAATTACAACAGAGTACAAGTGAACTTAATCATTACAGTTCTACGGTCAACTACACTTCACCAATCCAGTGTGAGGTCTTTCCAGTTGGGATATTAGACAATGGAGAAAGTCAGCTTTGAGACAACCATTTAGTTGGTGATATGATTTCATCATATCCAGCGTCCAGAATTTTTTTTTGTGCTATGGATTACCTTGAATGTTACGACTGGCCCTCGTATTCACTTCGAATCTCCAAGAAGAACTGCGTCGATCATCATATTTGGAGAAATATTTCGTCGCGAGTTATCTACAGATGAAAAGCACGCAAATTCTACCAAGAATCTTCTAGAAGCCCGACATCTCAACAAACTTCTACGATACAGCCATCGAACTTGTTATGACGTCGTTCCTACATCGAATGCCCGAGGTTGCTGCTTACTACCATTCAATTTCCCCTTAATATGTAATTCTTCTATTTATAGGAATGTTTCATATATTTTAGTAAGTATTTCATCATGGGAATTCATATACAGATTATTGATTCAATTAGGCATATTGCCATATACGTTGGCATAATTTCATATTTCGATAAAACATCGTTCGTTCGAGATCGCACAAGGGTTGGTGACGCTCAGCAGCAGCCGAGGGAAGGCGGGCAGTTAGGCTGGCGTCTCCACATAAGCAAGAGGTGTGTCGTTCCAATCTCTTTAGCCGCGCCCTGCGGGAGCTGGCGCTGGTGTTATAAACATAATATCAAAGAACTATCGTCGTGAAGTGATTTCAACATGTGGAACACTTTTGTCAACGTAAGCCAGCTTTATTGACTGAGAATATCAACAGTCAAGCGTCTACCGCCACACCGAACGTACCAGGCTGGCATTCCCCATCTCGACATCCGAGGGACTTCACATCTCTCTCTATAAGATGAGTTCTCATTTCATAACTGGCTTCGCATTGTTAACTTAACTCAATGTCCTCAGGTCGTAGGTCAATGAAGGTCTATTTCGATATGGCAAGCGATATCTCATATTAGTACCATTATTATTATGTCTTCTATCCAAGATTAGATTAACATAGACATAGTAGTACATTAATAGCAATAGCACCTCAATAGCAGTAGCACATCAATAGACAAATGCAATGACACATCACATAAGGTAAATAATCCACTCACCTCTTAGATACCTTNTAAGAACTGCGGCAACAATTACTATATATTATAACTATATCGAATTCAGATTTTTTTTCATTTATATTGATTTCTTTAACTTTTGTCGCAATTGCTACGCTAGTTACATCCTGTGCACTCAGAGGTGAATTATAGAAAATATGGAAATCAGTATAATAACTCACTGGTTCATTTGACGCGTTTGAGTAGCGTTTTGAGATCGTTCAATTGCTCGTGAGGAAACTCGTGAAAAGTTTACGATAGGCCTTCGTTGTATATATTTAATGTATTGTGGAGCAAACCCAGGGCACAGTAACTGTAAACGTACGTGTGTATTCCGACAAAAGATAAACAAAAGAGTCGGCGTTAAAGTTCCGCTGCCCGTAGCGCTTCTTTTGGGCAAGGAGGTTCCGAAAGGTGCCTTTGTAGGTACGGAAATTTATGTGGAGTTTCATATTGTTGAAAATTTAGCCATATTGTGCAGCGCCGATATTGTAGCATTTGAGTGCATTGAGCAGGACATTGTAGAGGCCGCATCCATTGTTACTGCTCTTCTTGCTGCTCTTGTTGCTGAGCGCAACTATTCCTCCGCTTCGGCCAAAGGAAGTGACCGCCGAGCTCTTGTGCGTAAGAATTCTCCACTGCTGAAAATGCACGCATCGTCTAACTAAAATAATTTTCATGCATATCACGGAAAACTTAAATTTTTATCAAAATTCGCGAATAAAATGGTGAGAAAGGTTTCGTTGCGTCTTTTCCTAATACCAGTAAAATTATCTGTCTGGCTATGCACATTTGGGATTAAAATTCTTCAAATTCATTTTCTATATTTTAATGACAAATCTCAGCTATCACTGCGCACATACATACAATTGCCCAGGAAATTCGTATTCGCTGCTGAATACTGTAGAGCACCAGTGGGGCTGCAGTTGTAGAGGGTTCAGGTTCCAGTGTAGAAGCAGAGTAGGTGTTTCTACACTGCTGTGTAGAATTGCACTTCTTCACAAGAGGGTGTGCATCTCACACCGAGTGCGGTGGAGTTTGAATAGTTCATGAGTCTCGGAAGTAGACACTGAGAATATTTCTTTCCCGAACATCACTATTAAATAAAGATGTCTGAGTCTAAAGAGACAAATGTCATGGTATTTGCACTTGGAAACCGATGTATTCACAAAAAAGTACAAATTGCAATTATTTGCGGTACATTGATGGAAAATCTTCAATGATAATTAGTCCTAAGGAACTTGGATAGGAGGAGCCAGAAATTCAATGTAACGCAAGTCCATTCTGAATCAGTCAAATTTCCTGATGACTCAGACTGGGAATACTTTAGATTACAAGATTGTTGACCTTGAGATCATCAGGGGAATTGAGGCAAAGTTTTGAGTTATTATATTATTATAAGACAGAAATTGTGGTAAATGGTTATAGAGCTAATTTAACTCCGTTTCTACGGTGTGATTGTAATATAGGTCAGATGATTTCTGGTTTTACTGCAGTGTGTTTCAGAAAAACTGTACTCGCTCTTTGATTGCCCAGTACTCATACATTTTGTTTGACATAAATGTTTACTGACATAGGCACAAATCTAATAAATTAAATCAAAGAGAAAAACATTCAATTTGAGAAAATAAAATAGTATGAAACAAAAATGAGTTGCCCTCGAAACAAAAACAAAACACACATCAGTAATCGTTAGTCAAATGATGAGTAAATTTTTTTAGGACATGCAGTGTTATTATTGAGAATTTTTCCTTCTTACTTATCAGCCATGGTAATTAAAATTTATCAGGTCATAGTCTTAGTTGGTTCATTTTTAGTGTAACCTTGTAAAAACTTCGCTTGGATTCCTCCAACCAGATGTATTCTAAAACTGTGGCCACATATTTTTCGTAAATAATTCAAATCGTATTACCAATCAATGAGAAGAATTTTATGATCGACTTTGTTTTTAGTTTTCGAAATTATTTAGGGACTATGAATGTAGAAATTAAAATCTTTTTGAAAATTATTTTTTCATGATTCATGCATCATGCCAGGTCTACCCTTTCGTATAGAACACTCCTGAAAAATACAACTTCAGTCCGTGACTGTTGTGTTCTCATTACTTTGCAACTGAGCCACAGCAAACACTTCTAATTTTTGTTCTAAATTTTAGTTGTTGGTCTGCGGAGGTCTTGCAAAATCAAGCTCGGTACGAAACCCATTTTGCTGGCATTGTTAGCTTATTTTTTTAGTACTTCTGTATACTATTTGAGCATTTAGTGTTTTCAGGTCTGATATCAAGGGACTGATGCCTTTGGAATGCCTTTGGAAGCCCTGAGTTTAAGAAGCACATTAGGTAAAGAGCAATACCACTAGAAACGATATTTTTTATCATTTTTTATATTTATACATCATACATGACGATAGTTACCCACTCCATAACATCTACTCAGTGAACAAAATTTGAATTATCTACACCTCTA
>JACJUY010004506.1:53596-70655 GCA_014220935.1 Platorchestia sp. MABIK | reverse complement strand
ACACGTCAACATCACACAGCCACACATCAACATCACACAGCCACACATCAACATCACACAGCCACACGACACACTGCACAGCTCCACAGTGCTACAAATGCAGTAGACAATTTTCACACCAACTCCGAACAAGAGGGTTCACAAGTATGTAACCTGCCATCATTAATTGAAAATTAGAAGTTGATAGTATTTCTGAATGCAATATTTTTTTATGAAAAATCAAATATTAGAAATGGAGTTCAAGAAGTATTTTAAGAAATTTTAAAATGTCAAGAACCGACAATTGCCCGTCTATTCCCCCCGCATGTATCACTGTCAACTTCCAGTGTTCCGTAGATAGACTTATATAGACTTGCACTGCAAGTCTATTTCCACCGTCTATTTTAAGTCTGCTCTTCTCTCAACTTTCACTGTTAATTTCCAACTCATTTAAAAGTCTATTTTCACCGTCTATTTCAAGTCCATCTCAGCTTCAAATTTTAGTTTTAATCTCCAACTCGTTTACAAGTTTATTTTCAGCCTCCATTTCAAATCTATCCCATCTTCAATTTTCACTCATAATTTTCAACCCACCTCAAAGTTTCGACACACCTTCAGTCTATAAGCTACGAGGTGACGTAATAGGCTTTTAAGAGCACACATTCATAAGCTAATAAAGAGCATACATTCGCCAATACATCAAACACCGCCTACGCATCAAAATGAGTGACAGAGTTATTGAACGAAACATAAATTCAAAAAATTATCTAGGTAATAACTGGTAATTACAACAGGAGAATCAATCTATGCGTTGAAGATCACAGCATCTAGCACTAGAAGACCTTCAATTACAGAAAGTGTAGTCATATCCCACTAACGATAAGGTCCATATTGAACCTGGATCGTAAACAACTCCAGTAAAACAGAGTGGGCATTCCTAACAAAACAGAGAATCAGGGCTGAGACAAAAAAAGATGATACACAAGAGTAGAAACAAAAAAAAGATAAAATAAGTTAGTTCAAAACTCCTAAAAGCTACAAAGGTGTTCCATAGAATGAAAGGAGGAAGGCCCCATTTAGCATGGAGTTCAGGAAGCGGGGAATTCATACATAAGGTGTTTGCCCGAACAAGAACCCTCGCGCACAGAAACAGTAATTTGAGAAAAACAGGACAACAGTCAACCGAAAAAAATGGATCGTAACAAAACAGAAAACCTGTTCTTCTACTTTATCAAGAGGAAGGTCTACCTAACCCTCAGCTCGGGAACTCGCATTTTTCTCCTGTGAATGTCAATTAAATGAAATAATAACGCCACAACAGTCACTGCCCAACTCAAATGCAAAATTAAAATCCGAAGAGTAAAAGTTCCTGACTTAATTAATGCGTTGATCCGCACTCAAGGTGTTTTTTTCATTTTCAAATTGAAAATTACAGAAGCGATTGAATTTCATGTGTTTAATCAAGCAGGAATAAGACGCGCGCAATAGTCTCCATAAAACGAATGCCTAACTTCAGTTACCTATGCATACACAATTTCCCTTCTTAAAACTGCAAAGAAGAAAATTTCTAGTTAGTTAAACAACCAACCTTCATTTAACTCGAGGCGATTAGTTTCGTGCAAGGGCTGCATTTTGACATGATCCATACTACCCTTGGACACGATAGCTCACATCTTCCGTGCATATCTGTATTAATTTCTCTTGCATCATGCATGAATAAGGAGTTGACGAAAATACTTCAATTGCTGCGTAATATTTCTGAACTGCAATAATAGCTTACGCCTAAACTTGGATAATAATGATTCTCGACTCCACCAATAAAAATACTTCTAAACTTGGAAAATGATGATGATAATAATAATAATAATAATCAATTCCAACAATAATATTTTTAAACTTGAATAATAATAATAATTCTCGACTCCCACAATATAATATTTCAAAACTTCAATTGTTTGAAACGGTAAGAAAAGCAAGCCGACATGACCCAGGTATTATGCGACAATTCTCCCATCTCACCTGACTGAAGAACATGAGATTTCTGTTTTTCCACATGGACTCTTTAGGCTTTTCCCTGAGCTCGGGCAGGTAGTACTTGAAGACCAGGTGCTCCAGCACCAGGATCATCACCCCCACCAGGATGCCCATGAAGAGCATGAGGAACACTCCCGCCACCGTGTCGATCTCGAGAGCCTGTTGAGGGCAACGCTGGAATGAGCCACTGGGCTTCAAATGATGTACAACCTGAGTGTATGTACGTGTTTACATAAGCTTGATGGTTGGCATACAGGCTCTAATGGAGATTGTAGGTTCGTTTAAGCTTCTCTAACCCCTACAAAAAAGAGCGTATCGAAGAGAGGAAGGAGGAAAGCAACTTTTAGTGTGGGGATAAGAGAATGAGGAATCTAGGCAGAAAGAGCAAAGAAACAGTGAGTTGAGAAAAAAGTTTATGAAATAAGATAAAAGTTGAAGAAAAAAGTCAGAGGTGCTGAAAAACAGGACAGTAGTGAACCGAAAAAAGTTGGTCCTTCACATAACAAAAAAAACCTTTCATTTCAACAAAAAGAAAGCCTACCTAATTCTCAATTCTCAGCTCGGGCCCTCACATTTTCCCCCTGGGGGCGCTAGTTCCCATAGATACAATAATTGTATCCCCCTGAGGGGGGTAGGGGGGACTCTAATGTCAAATGGACATTATGAAATTACAACCTGCGTGTGTTTACATAGGCTTGCTTGCTGGCAATACAGCAAAAAAACTTCATATTGATGGTAATGTTTGACAATTTCTCGAAAATGAATATTTTAAAATTTACACTTACCAGTCTTCTTCACCGTGATGTCGCGTGTGGTAAATACCACGACCAAATACGCCTGTGACAGGCTCTTGGGATAAGTGAAATAAAAAGAATGCGAATGGGTTCCAAGAATGTTCTATTCTTTGCTTTTGATTCACTAATTCTTGTAGTCATTATCTGCGGTCATCATCAAGGTATAACCCAGCACTATCTAATGCTTTAGATACTCATTGGCACATCCATTCTTACGTTTCGCTTCACCATCACTTTTTTTTTATATACGGACGAGTTTTGAAGAAGTGGAATAGAAAAATCTGGACCGATGACCCTGACAAACAAAGCATGTGTTCATAGCGGTGAGGCATTATGGCAGGAATATCTCGCATAAAAGTAACCCTCGGGAACGTAGAGTGCAAGGATTCCGTCTTACAAGAAAAGTCATTTGGACGGCCTACCTATCTAGTTAAGTCAAATTGAACATAACTATGCTCCACAGCGGGATGCTAGTTAATTATGTGTAACTGAGAATTCCGTCCAATCGTGAACAAACTTGTTTTGTGCACTTACATAAAGCCGTTTTACATACATTATAGACTGACATTAGGCCACTTACATAATACCAGCCAAGAAGCATCACGTCAAGCCCTCAATATTAAAAGAATCAGTTTGAGATATTTTATGAACATGATGAGAATATTGAGGTGTTTCTCTGCTGCTAACGGGTTGTGAAGACAAGATTCTCAAAAAACGTGAGCTGTAGTCCATTTCCTGGCGCCAACACTTGGGAGTAGCCCGCTCTCACCGTGCACTGATCTCTTTCGATGAACTGAATTAGAAGCATTGAATTTTATGAATTGAATATGAAGAATGAAGTGTTTCTGTGAAGTAGATAAACAATTACAGATTCAGAAAAAGAAGTGATAGTGTCTTTGGAAACACACACACTCACTCACTCATACTCACAGTAGAAACACATTAAAAATCTATAAATTCTGTCGCCTCTCGACAGCATAAATGACTCAAGTGATAATGCCTCACAAAATTACAAGTGAGAAAACTAATGATCACCTTGGCGCATCTGAGAAAAACGTCTTGGAAAACTGTCGAATACTGTGTAATATACGGAAAAAATATGCTCATTGTGAGTCGAGAAGTGTTCCAATTAAGTCGATACATGCTAGGCTGAAATCATCATCGCTCGAGGTTGCAGGAAAACAAGATCGAGCTTAAAATCTCATCAAACGACGGCCTTCTACATGACATCATCACCATCCCACAGATTTTGCTGCGTATTTATCACTACTGATTTCCGAATTGGTACTGATGCGTATGAATTTTCGTTTGAAATTCACACGCATTAATATCAGTATTGATGTTATTGAGTTTCAATACCACCATTGATGTTAATACTTATTTATATCCATATTGATGTTGAAGCGTATTTATGTCCGTATTGAGTTTGATGTGTATGAATATCTGTATCGAAACTAATGAGTGGCATTATCCCTTTTGATGTTGATGCGTTCGAGCGTAATATCCGTACTGATGATTTAGGTGTTAATATCCGCACTGAAAGCGATCAATATTGAAATGCATGTCGACATTGATGAACATATGTGACGCGTATTCATTTCCATAGAGATATTGAAGCTCTTTGTTTTCCAAGTTGAAATTTGGTGCGCGCCCACTTGAATGACATTGACCTGCGCCGAAACTCGTCTCTGTATTGACGCCCACTAAAAATTCGCTAATCGAGGCACCCGAAAATTTTCACTGATTTTGATGATAAATTGGAATTCGTACGTAATGAAATTGTATGGATATTGATAGCAATATATTGAGAGTCGTAAGGAACAGAATTCGTATAGATATTGATAATCGTACGTAATAAAATTCGTGTAGATTTACTGATAATATATTAAAAGTCGTACGTAGTAAAATTCGAATAGATATTGATAATAAATTGAAATTCGTACGTAACGAACTTCGCACAGATATTGGTAACATATTGAAAGTCGTAAGTAATGAAGTTCGTAAGGCTAAGTTGAGACGTGACCTGGGGCCGGTACATGCCGGCAGCGATGGTGTAGCAGGGCAGGTCGCTGTACCACTTGCTCTTCAGCGCGTCGAAGAAGCCCGTCGACTGATATTCCGCGATCAGCGCATCGATAGCTTCCTGCAGCACAAGTTTAAATTAGTGCTCTCAGTTGTTACCGATAGTTAAGAGGAAAAGATATCACTATCTATTGAATAGGAAAAATTCTGATTTTTATAATTTTCTAGACGCGCAGAATTAGTAGAGCTGTTTTTTTCAGTGCACAGAAATATGTACACTAAATGAAATAAAAACATGCACATCATGCCCTACTGAAGTTTTTTTCTTTACAGTGAAAATGATTTCCGTTTTCTAGTATAGAGTAATGGAACAACAGGAAATGAATATTAAAAGAAGTATTCTTAAATACCTGCTACAATTAGCTGAAACACACTCCACACGGAAACAAACATAATTGTTGAGTTTGTTGCACCGTAGCCAACAATCCTCGGCGCCGCGGTGTACTTGAAAGGAAAACAGCCCGCGTTACCAACACAACTAATTAGAGCTCCAAATCACGGATGTTGGATCAAAATATTTAGATCGAGGAGAACTTTGAAATGAAAAATCAGTCGCTTAATAATTAAAACAGGGTGCGGCAGTCAATCTTACCCTTTCGAAAAGGCTGTGAAAAATAAACAGATGTAATTTTTTGACATTTTATCGCTATTTCATTATGTCTTAAAAAGCATTTAAGACACAAAAGCATAATTTTTCATTCTTAAAAATATCATCGGTAAGATGGTGTCCTTCCCGATCAATTCCCGATTTAGGTTTCTACAGCCTTCTCGAAAATACAGGGTTGACTGCCGCACCCTGTACTAGCTGCAGCGAATCCTAATGCAGATTATTCCTCTCGTAACTATCCTTGTGTTATCCCACCGTGACTACTACAACCCAGACACATCGCCTCTGTGAATTTCTATCCGAAAAATGCAGCTCCCGTGGGCATCACTCACGGTACACCACACACAAAATTCGCCACACTCAGGAATAGAATCAACCACGGCAGCGGGGTATATAAAAGCCTGAGTAATATCCGACAAAATATGCGGCTCTTGTTGGTATCACGTACGGTACACTACGCACAAAATTCATGACATTGAGAAATACAATCAATCACGGCGGCGTCATACCTTGAAAGAAAAGTTTGAGCAATCTCCGACAAATTTAGCTCCCTTGGGTATCCTTCAATGTACACTACACACCATGCTCACGGCCCTGAGGATAGAATCAGCTACCACAGCGGGGTATCTCAAAAGAAAAGCCTGAGTAATATCCAACAAATGCAGCTCTTGTGAGTATCATTGAATGTAAGCCCCACACAAGGTTCACGGCACCGAGCAATAGAATGAACCACGGCAGCGGGGCACCTTGAAGGAGAAGCCGAGGGACATGGCAACAGCGTCACAGTGAATTTCTATCTGACTAAACAGCTCTTGTGGGCATCGTCCATGGTCTACCGCACAATGCTCATAGCATTGTGAAATAGAATGAATCACGGCAGCTGAGTGCCTTGAAAGAAAACCTACGTTAACCAGACACAGCGTCTCAGTGGATTTTGATCATACAAATGCATCTCCCGTGGGTATCAGCCACGGTACGCCACACACAATGCTCACGCCACTGAGAAATAGGATGACCCGACAGCGGCGCAGGTACCTTGAAGGGGAAGCCGAGCGGCATGGCCACGGCGTAGGTGTCGGAGGCGATGTCGGCGCCGGTGGTGGCGCGCAGGGAGCAGGAGTCGTCCGTGCCGCGCAGGTAGTCCAGGATCGCCGTGTCGCCCAGCAGCAGGTCCAGCGAGCCCGTCCTGGCGGGCAGTGTGTCAGGAGGACACATTGTGTCAGGAGGACACATTGTGTCAGGAGGACACATTGTGTCAGGAGGACACATTGTGTCAGGAGGACACATTGTGTCAGGAGGACACATTGTGTCAGGAGGACACATTGTGTCAGTAGGACACATTGTGTCAGGAGGACACATTATGTCAGGAGGACAGAGGACAGAGTTGTAGAGGACAAATGATGTCAGGAGGACACATTAGGTCAGGAGGACAGAGGACAGAGTTGTAGAGGACAAATGATGTCAGGAGGACAGAGGACAGAGTTCTGGAGGACAGATTATGTCAGGGCTTCCTCTTAAAGTTAAATATCCGCGGACATGTGCCTGTCTACGAGCTATCGTCCACCGGCACGCAGAAAATTGTCAGACAATGGAACCATGCAATAATAACGTTTAATTATAATACACATATATAAATAGTAAAATACAAATGTAATTATCGTGAGTATAATATACAAATACACAATAAAATAGCATAAAATAATAAAGTTTTAGGATACCCGCCCTGATGATTGCTCGAGAAACGGATTGAAAGCTTGGTAAATAAAAAATTCGCTGCCTAGGTGAGTTAGAGAGTTTTTACTTTCATTGTGGAGCCTAGACATCCGATTTTTGTTATATTATTCATATTTTACGATTTAAATATATATATAAAAGCCATGCATCAGTTTAATCATTACTTAAAACGGTTACAATGTTCTGTGACATCATTGTGACACCTTTGTCTCCTTTTTTACGATGAAACAACAGGCCTCCGAACTTTTGAGTCCGCTAAAATCATCCAGTATGAAAGAATTCTGATAAAATTGTCTTTGAGTTAGATTATAGTGCGATACTCGCTAGAACCAACAAAATTTTGCAGCTATTGACGTATAGTTCGACGATTCTCCACCGAATTTCTTCATGCGTTTTTTTCGATCGAGTTTAGTTTCAACGATCTTTCCACTCTTGATGATCAAGAACCCCTTATTCTCCGCGTCAAACAAGCTGCATAAGAAAAAACATTTCAGAAGCCATCTATCAATTCAAATTTGGAGAATAAAGCAAGAACAAGCAGCAAATCGGAAGCGTTGCACACGGACCTAACGCGCCACATTTCAGGCAATAAGGAGCAGCAGCGGAGCAGGACCCTGGCTGGTGCGAGGCTGGCAAATAAGGAGCGCTAGAGAACAAATTTGCAGCAGCAGCACCCGGTGGTTATGAGGTGATCAGTCGTGTGTTGTAGCGGCCCCTTCTGGGGCGTGCGTCGGGCCGTGTTGGGGTGAGGTGAGAATGGTAGTTGGCCCATGGGTGAGGTGATGATGGTAATGAGCCCATGGGTGAGGTGATAATGGTAATGAGCCCATGGGGTGACGTGATGATGGTAATGGGCCCATGGGTGAGGTGATGATGGTAATGGACCAATGGAGTGACGTGATGATGGTAATGAACCAATGGAGTGAGGTGATGATGGTAATGGGCCGATGGAGTGAGGTGATGATGGTAATGGACCAATGGAGTGAGGTGATGATGGTAATGGACTGATGGAGCAAGATTGCATTTTATACACATCTTTCCAGGGTCTCCGCGCCGTCAGAATTAACTGCTGAAGCTGTATCCTTGAATTTAAGATCTATGAGAAATGAATCATTTAATTAAAGTTGTAGGGTCTAATAAATTTCATCCCTTTTCGATTAGTTGTACACCGGAAGTGTGTGAAGAGCGTATCTGTGATACTGTCTTCTTTATCTCTAATTGCCATTATAGGCTTCATAACCTTTCCAATAACCCTTACATCACTGCTCAAATAAGACGTGGAGGGGAACTAAATTTACTAGAATCTATCAATTCCAATTCATAAACAGGAGTTTGCAGTCTAGAAGCAGGTGCTCAAGTATCCAGTTCCCATGTGTCCGATGTTGTTAGAACGGTCAAGAAAATTGTTTCCATGAATTTTCCTTTGTGTTGGCTTAAGACCGCTAAGTTCTGGATTTGTTATTTATATGAAGAGGACAGGAAAACCACACAAGAAGACAATAATCTGCGTTCACTTAAAAGGTTTCCTCTGGTTTTAAATTTCAATTATATTCTATACCTATGATACCGTATAACAGTTAATTTCCGATATATTTGTTAAATTCATAACTCTTTCAAATTCAGTATAATAAACCTCAGTAGAGTATCATCATAGGCTTTTGTACAGTACAATAGGTACACGATAGGTTAATACTTGACATTAAAGGAAACGTTTGTCGTGAACATCCTGTACACGGTCGGTTACTAAAAGTCGAACTCTGATTTTAAACAGTCTGGTGGTATTCTGATACACTCCTTCCCAAAATAATAAACGCACCAAAATAACAATTGATTACCGTGTAATGCCTTATAATGTTATTGCTCGTTATTTGGGGCTCACCCTGCACGAAAAACATATCCACAAATTCTAAGTATCGGTGATACAACAGTATTCGACTATGTTTATTAAAGCACATGTTGAAGGGATAAAGGCTGAAGAGATGCTTTGGAATCAAACTGTAGGACTGTATCACAGATACAATGGTATTGATCGACATCAGGGTATTTAAAATTAGCAGACACATGCGTAACTCGTGGACTCCCATGTACATATTTAAGGGGTTATTTACTTTTAAAAAGAAGCATCCCATTTGAGGAAGGCCACGTACTTGAGTTTGTTGGTTCCCTGCTCGAAGGAGTCGACCATGAACTGGCGCATGTGCTGCAGCAGAGACTCCTTGTAGCGCCGCACGTAAAACTCCGCGGAACTTCCTCGTACACAACCGACGCGCTGGCTGATCAGCTGCGAAATTCGACATTATATAATTACACACGATAACAAATAATAATATCAATCACATCACACAATGATAATTGTTAATTTTGAGTTATTAATATTTATTGGCATGTGAATGATTTGTAACAGAAACTAGAGGATGGGATATATTAAATATGAGTGAGGATAAATAGTTGATAAGCACTGCAGCTGCAAAAATTACAACAGAAGATCATAAAAGAGTTATCGGCTGGTTTAGCATAGTTTAATAAGCAAGATATAGCTTCCATTTTAATATATGATAGTGGGCGTTGTTTTACAATAGTCGTTGAACTCTAACTGCATTTGAAGAAGTGATACTCAAGCTACCTGAGTTTCTGAAGGTCACCACTTACAGCGCAACTGGTTAAACTGAAGTTCAATTTTCCACTCAAGTTTAAAGTCACTTGTGGTAAGCAATTACGAAAACAGCAAATATTTACTGGATCATGCCTTCATTTAGCTTTGATTAGGTAATTATGAAAACTGAGCTGGTGACTACTGGTCGGTAAACGGCATTATGAAATTCCCCTTCGTGCACCTCGGTGGCTCACGTTGCAGTCAAATTGCTTAAAGAAATACCCACGTTATCAACACTTTGGAGATGACCTGAAAGCGTTACCTTTACTTCCAACTACGCTTGTTACGAGTTGAACGGCTCAGATCCTCAAGCGTTCGAGAATGCGCTAGAACACACACACCCAGCATAAGAAAACGATTACTCTAGAAATGTTCCTCTGCTACTCTTGAGTCTCCAATTCATTTTCAATAACGTGAAAAGATCGGTAGAAACAAGGGAACACACATAACGTAACGGCCGCGTCACGAGATGTGTTTGTGTTGACGAATGTACAATTGTTTGTGGGTGCAAATTAAAGATTTTCAATGTATTTCGTTGGTGCCTGTGCGTGATTCGCGTTTGACTTTGCGATGTCCCGGGAATGGGCGTTGTAGCTCGTTTCTGTTGCCATTTTCTATTCTGTTCTATTTTACTGAATTTCAACAAGCCCGCGTATTAACGCACGGTACAATCAGTACGTGATCCCAATTTGTAAAACGATTGCCCCGATTTTTGGGAATAGAAAATACAGAGCACCTCTCGCTTACCAACTAAAGCACTCATTAAACCTTGCCCCGTTGCGGCGGCGCATTAGTTAGGTAAATAAATATTCAGTTTCCACAATATCGGTAGTTTTCAATCGATGCAGATATTGGATGTGCCAAATGAATTGCCTCCTCTCACAGATCCGTTGCAGTATTTTAACATTGTCCTAGGCATCTCCGTGTAATTCAATAGGCTTTAATCGCAGAGCAGGTATCAGGGATACGAGCGATATGTGTAAAACGGGCAATAACCCCATAGTCAGAGTTTTTACTCACTAGAATGATACGCCGAGATTATAATATTTGTGTTTACAGTACCAAACGTTGTCCATCAATCAAAATTTTCTTTAAATAAAAGGATTTTTAACTGACGATTACATAAAATCAGATCAGATTGGATTAGATATTGGTTTAAACCTTCTAATCGCAACATAGATGTTCCACAGAGAGGAAGGGTGAAGGCACCACTCAGGATGGCATAATGTGAACGAGGAATCTATGTACAAGGTGTACTGCCGCACAAGATTCCCTGCGCATGGAAACAGCAATTCAAGAAGAAAGGCTGTGAAACAAGATTAAAGTTGAAGAAAAAAAGTTGAAGGGGCTGAAAAACAGGACAAAAGAGAACCGAAAAAAGATGGGGCTTAATAACTCAAAAAATAATTATTTCGGCAAACAGAAGGCCTACTTAACTCTCAGCTCGAACCCCCAGGGAGTGGTGATTCCCACAGACAATATAATTGTTTCCTCTGAGGGGTTCCTCATCCTGGTATCGGTGACTACGTGATGTCAGTGGCAGTCCTATGATGGCGGTCATAATAACTCTAACATGGGTAAAAAAACGCTGATGTCAAAGAGTTGACGATTAGATTAGATTTTAGTTTAAGCCTCCCTATCCGCTAAAAATATAAAGCGTTCCGATGAGTGGAAGAAGGAAGGCACCACTCAGTAGGGAGATAAAGGAACGCGGAATCTATGCAGAAGGGGCATGGAAACAGCAAGTTGAGAAAAAAATTTGAAATAAGATAAAAGTCAAAGAAGAAAGTGGTAGGTGCCGAAAAACAGAACAGCATTGAACCGAAAAGAGGTAGTCCTTAACAGAACAAAGAAGAAACATTTAATTTCAACAAAAACAAGACCTACCTAACTGAAGCAATATGAGGCAAAGAGTTGAAGCAATAAGCCAATATCGTCATCATCTTCTCTCAAGCACAAGCCCTGAACACCGTGCCTCTCTGGCTCATCGATTTGGCCGGCACTCGGCCTTATTATGTGGCGTCTACCATCTATCTCCTTCACCCGATCTCCAGATGGACGGACCAGAGGCCTTTGCTCTCTGGTCTCCACAGCTCCACTGATCTCGCCTCAATTTCAGCTAGGTGGCTTTAATTGTGGTCCTTCAAAGGGACTCTGAACTTGAGGGCTGTCAGCGCTGCCTAACAGAAAGAGCGTCAAATGCTTTGAAGTTGAACAGAAAAGTTCTCCTCGGTTTCACATGATCTCATAATTCACATGATTTAGTTTCATGATTTCACACGATTTTATTCTAGTTTCATCAAGGGTGTCCACTCATTATAAACGAGTGTACACGCATCATTATGAGTGAGAACGCTAGTTTTAAGAAGAAGTCTTGATAATGTTCATTCTCGGTAGCTGCGTTTAGTAAGCTGTTTGAAAGTATGATCTTCCTTTTTCGATTTATTCATTCATTCGTTTACATAGCCTCTGAATGCATTTCAATCTATATGTATATATGAATTATAAAAACACAAATTTGCAGTCAATATATACAGTAACAAGCCAGCCGTGTAAGTTGAATAATTTGTATTCCAACTATATGTGTTGAGAATATAAAGTAAAAGATTAGATTAGATAAATTAGTTGAAACCTACAATCACAACAAAGATGTTCCAAAGAGAGAAAAGATGGAGGCACCATCGAGTTTAGAGTTGAGGGAATCTATGTACAAAGTGTGTTACACACAAGATCCCATGAGCTTAAAAACAGTGAGATGAGAAGGAAATTTATGAAACAAGATAAAAGTTGAAGAAGAAAGTAGTAGGTGCTGAGAAACAAGACAACAGGGAACCGAAATAAGATGGTCCGTTACAAAAAAAATTATTCTTTTTAAACAAAAGTCTTTCCATTACCTTCAGCTCCAGATCTAACATCTCCTTCTAACATCTAACAGGAGCGCTAATTCCCATCGATGAAATATTTGTAGCCTATCGGTACAATAGTTGTATCCCATAGATACAATAGTTGTATCCCATAGATACAATAGTTGTATCCCATAGATACAATAGTTGTATCCCATAGATACAATAGTTGTATCCCATAGATACAATAGTTGTCTCCCATAGATACAATTTGCATCCCATAGATACAATTTGCATCCCATAGACACAATTTGTATCCCATAGACACAATTTGTATCCCATAGATACAATTTGTATCCCATAGATACAATTTGCATCCCATAGATACAATTTGTATCCCATAGATACAATTTGCATCCCATAGATACAATTTGCATCCCATAGATACAATTTGCATCCCATAGATACAATTTGCATCCCATAGACACAATTTGTTTCCCATAGATACAATTTGCATCCCATAGACACAATTTGTATCCCATAGACACAATTTGTATCCCATAGATACAATTTGTATCCCATAGATACAATTTTTATCCCATAGATACAATTTGTATCCCATAGATACAATTTGGATCCCATAGATACAATTTGTATCCCATAGATACAATTTGTATCCCATAGATACAATTTGGATCCCATAGATACAATATTTGAATCCCATAGATGCAATATTTGAATCCCATAGATGCAATATTTGTATCCCATTGATACAGTAGTTCCAAATTCGTAAAATAAAAAATGTAACACGCAATTGACAACAAACTCAAAATACGGGAGCGAGTTTCAACAAATTAAGCGCGCCGGTTGCTCCGAGAACAGGTCCATATATTTTAACAGAGTCGCATGAAAGTTTCATGGAGAGCTCAGCTGCGCCACATTGTTTAACTCACTTTAAAATGCCTTTATTATGCTTGGAAAACGAGCTCACGGGAGCGGGTGGGAAGTTTGGAGGCGAGTAGAGGGCATTACACGCATGTCACACTCCCCTACACCGACCGAACAAGTTATTCTGGCGAAGGCACAAAAAAGTACAGCGCACCCTCACATGCATCAAACGTGACGCAGTAGATGTGTCAGGCTACTTTTTTAGAATTTTCTAGCAAGGAAATAAAGCCAATCGTCTGCTTTCAACCCAATTGATGTATCTGCTTCATTAAGTCTAAAAAGTGATGAGTGCGTTTCCTGCAAGACAACAGCTGAAGGTCTGGAGCTCTTCCTCAAAATAACTTTCAAATTCCTCGAATGTAAAAACCCAAGCGGCAAGGTACTTTCATGAGAGTTTGTAAGTTCTATTTCCGAGTTATGTATCAATAACAAGTTGCTATATTCAAATGTGTCCATTTTAATAGCTTTAAGTTATTCACATACTTGACGTATCGCTTGAGGTAAATGAATTGTTTTATGCGAACTTCATCTTACACGAATAAAATCAGATTCAGCTATTCAATTGCGCGACGTTTGATTTGAAATTTTGAGCAAGCAGGACTAATTTTTATACGTATAAGAAGCTCATAAGATTATAGAACCCGAGGACCGACTGTACTTGTTTACAGGAAGATTAAGATGAGCAGAACAGAGCTATTCGAGGCAGCGAGCCAACACAAAAAAAATCGTTCGGCAAACAAACCTGATCTCGAAACCAGGCAATTGATCAAGTGACTGATGCCTCTGAAACGTAACCCGTTTTCCGCAGGAAAAACAAGCGGATTTCCACATGAAACGCTTTTAGATGCCAGTCTTCCCTGTGTGAGACTGAAATATAACTAGATCTCTTTCATGGCGTGAAACACGTTGCTGCATGCCAGTGACACCCACCCATATAGGATTTAAACATGCCTAGAATTTGTTCTATAGCTTCGAACACGTTATTGTGGGAACGCGTTACAATATTGCATTAATAGAATGCGATTACGCCAAGAATATCGCAGAACACGATTTTAAACTCTCGTAATGTGTAAATAAAGTACGATTATACATCAAAATGCTTAAAATACGCACATGATGAAACCGAGAATAATTTTAATCCTAGTACGTTTAAATTAGATTTTAGTGACACTGGAAAACAAAGTTAATGCTTTAGCGCTGCCGGTGTATCACGATTATCAATTTTAATCCTAGTATGTTCAAACTAAATTTTAGCGACACTAAAATAAACCGTCAGTGCTTTAGCGTTGCCGTTGCCCGAGTGGTTCCTCGCCATGGTCTAATTACATCGCTATGCTGACCTACGCACAATGGCGTAGCCGTAAGACACCGATGTTTTTTGATTGGTACTAGCTGCAATCGCTGGAATCAAACACGGTGAGTGTGTACCCTAATTTTATACAAACTGCAACATATTCGAAAAAATCTCAAATCAATTTTTAAGCCATTTGTATATGTCTTCGTTTTCAATAGCTTGTAAAGATTTGCATAAAAGCTAGGCAATTCAATGAGAAATAATATACTAGCAGCATTAATGAAATTAGCAGCCTAGATAGTTTTGAGTAGTTTAAAAGGAAGTAACACGAATATTTTAAAAAGATCTAAAAATATCATACGCTCGTATTCCTCAATGAGTGTTCAAAAACATGTACAGAACCTACAAAGTACGTCTAATAGGAGCTGAAACCCCATGCTTAAATAGGAGAAAAGGTAAAATTAATACTTCTATTGAATTCCACATAACATTACTAATTCCCCTTAGAACTTTCTACCTACTTTTTCTACAAAAATAACACCTAATTATCATAAGAATTGAATCAAAGACTTGTAAATCATTATCAACAAGCAGAATAGTAAAATAAATCTCTCAGCCCACTGACAACAACTTCTTGAAGTATATCTTTCAGCTTATGTTGCCTAAAAACAAAGCACACCATCAGAAAAAAATTCCGTTCAAAGTCCCCATTGATTCTAGTTCCCAGTCATGCATTGCTTTTCATTAAAACGTGAAAAGGGTATAAGCTTTATATTCCCGGGAGAATATACCACTGTATTCCGCTCAAACTTCATGCATATAATAATGCCTAGCTGTACGTTTACAATAAAACACGACTGCAATATGATGCGAATGTTCTTGACTAAAGGATACTCCCGACTAAAGGATACTCCCGACTAAAGGATACTCCCGACTAAAGGATGCTCCCGACTAAAGGACTTTAAGATGCAAGATTACTGCAAGTCGAGTCACCCATCACTTCAAATGACGGATGCACTCACGCCACCCATCACATTCCCGCACACCGGTCAAGTGACGGACTGGGCCGTCATAACACGCTCGTGCGATCATTTCCTTTGAATCTCGGAGGTGCGAAATCCACGTGAATTTAAAGGGTGAGGTCCCTGTGGAAGTCAGTCACGCGAGTCAGCTGCGCAGCTCTGCAGGGCAGGAATATTTATGCGACACCTGAAATATTAAAGAAGCAGCACGGATGTTCTGAAGCTCTTAATATATTTCTGCAACGCTGAGACTGCTCATTATGAAGCAAGTGGGCTTATTCAGAAGCTTGCGTGGTAATATAAGTGATACGAATGTTCCTGTCATGGCGTATCGAAAATTTGCCATCGATCTGAAATATGTAAAATTTACGTTTCAATCAGCTAGCATTCAACATCAGAAGATCATTTAAATATTCATGCTCGCTATTGTACGTCTCCCTTAAGCCCAAATCACAAGCTTAAACCTGTCTTGGAAATTGTCTTTAACATTCCGCCGGAATTAACATGTGTTCGGGATTAATATCAACGATTTACAACAGCAATTAACATTCGAGGAATTTTTCAGTCTTTTTGAGGAAGAGCTCCAGACCTTCAGTTGTTGTCTGGCAGGAAACGCACTCATCACTCTTCAGATTTAATGAAGCAGATACATCAATTGGGTTGAAAGCTGCCGATGCGGAGAGCTTTATTTCTGAGCTAGAATATTCGAAAAACGTGGCCTGAAACACCCACTGCGTCACGTTTGGTGTGTGTGAGGGTGCGCTGTGGCTTGCGAGTGAACGCCTTGTTTTTGAAACGCTTTATTGCTGCCTCAAGCGCAGACATCAAAATTTACTAAATTCGTGAATTTTTAATAATTTTTTCGACTTCTTGAACAAATCTATGAGATTTGTTTGTTTCGGAAATGACTCCCAGACCACGACCGAGGCGAGGTTTTGTAGGCTGAAACCTGTTCTTTAGAAATGTAACACCTCAGCATAGGAATTTCTTATCACCTTCACGTTCTGACAATTGAACTCAGCGGTGAAAATTTCTTACCGAAAAACATTTCATTGAGAGTACCCTTGTT
>JACJUY010004506.1:35568-53217 GCA_014220935.1 Platorchestia sp. MABIK | reverse complement strand
AGAAGCCCTGGAAGTAAGTCTTGCTCAAGTTATGTACGCTGGTGAAGGCGGTTTTTCTTCTGAAACTGCAGTTTGCTGAGCCTATGAAGAACTCATCGAGGCCGAGCATCTTCGTTCTTATAAACGGACGCTTTGTTTTAAGCACAGTGAAATTTCCAGTTATAGTGGAGGTGAAAGACTTTCGATGTTTAGAAAGAGCAGAAAAAATTCAAACTCTAATGTCTTTTTCAAGGAATTGATTTAAATAAAACAACGAATTCATTTTTTTTAAATCATTCCCGGAAAAAGATGAAAATCCTAGTCTAAAAAATTTTCTCAGCAACAAATTCGTTGTTGAAAAATGGAAAGCTCTACTCGACTTGATTAAAAGTTATTTGAATTATCACTAGTCACAACAAAGGTGTGCCCAAAAGAGGAAGGAGGAAGGCCACATTGATTACGGAATTAAGGAAACGGGAATCTATGCACCAGGTGTGTCACTAAACCCTGAGCATTGAAACAGCAATATTGAAAAAGGTTTATTAAGCAAAAGAAAGATTGAAGTAGAAAGCAATAGGTGCTGAAAAACCGGAAAGCTGCGAACCGAGAAAGACACAAATAAAAATCTGAAACCCCAATCTAATTTTGTTTTATCTGCGTAAGGTCTGCGTAATTTTCAGTGCAGGACCTCACGACCTCACATCTGCTCCCTGGTGTGCTAATTTCCTTAGATACAACAGGTGTCTCCCTTTGAAGACGCAAAGAAGAAAAATCTTATGTTTTGTTGAAAATTAATGGGCAATCGAATGTTTTACTTCATAATTATAATTGAATTACCAAAAACTATGATCGGTCATTGTTGCGCAAAGGATGGATTACTAAAACTTGAATAGATATTAGATCTCATGCGTGCAAATGTTTTTTGTTCCTTCTGTATTCTACGTATATCACAATCTACTGTAGTCTTCCGTACTTTCGTTTTACATCACAAGCCACATTTATTGCTGAAACGCATCTCTAAATATCGAATTAACATAAAACTATTGAACAAATTCAAAAATTCTCATTTTTTTTCATTTTTTCAATCGATCGTTTTGCTAGAATTGACATCATTTTTTCATTTTTCTGTAAAGTTACTTACTCATTTTCATCGGCATTTCTGATTTTGATTTTTTTAATTTCCGTTAATATTTACTTTACGGTGCTTTGGGAAAAGCTTAAACTTGAGGATTTTGGCTTAGACAAATCGACAAAAGAACTTTGCTGCCCGCTGCGTCTTTGCAGCAACTTACGTTATTAAAAAATCTGATTTCTGCTCACAGGTATTGAGAACACAGCGGCCCTATCACAGAACCGCACACACTGCTTGACCAACACCACTCGAACAAGGCTAAATGTCTACCTACACAAAGCCTGATTGACACCACCCAAACAAGACCAGATTGACAAATCGAAACTAAGACCTGACACAACGAAGTCAGCCGAGTCTTGTTTGACAATTTACAATTTAGGCATGGTGGACAATGCCCCGCGAAGCACTGAGGTAGTCTCAGTGCCTCAGGTAAGAAAGTAATTCCTGGGGTATGACAGTGGAACCTGAGGCATGACAGTGGAACCTGAGGCATGACAGTGGAACCTGAGGCATGACAGTGGAACCTGAGGTATGACAGACAGTGCTTGAGGCATGACAGACAATGCCTGAGGTATGACAGACAGTGCCTGAGGTATGACAGACAGTGCCTGAGGTATGACAGACAGTGCCTGAGGTATGACAGACAGTGCCTGAGGTATGACAGACAGTGCCTGAGGCATGACAGACAGTGCCTGAGGCGTAAAAGTAAAGCCAGAGGTATTACAGACAATACCTGGTTGACATGAGCCAAGCGAGATAGCCAGCTGACAAGCCAGACTGACAGTATCACGCTAGAATCACCTACGGGTGTCAAGGCCAAGCACAAAGACCTTGGCAGGCGACGCTGGTGTCAACAGAGCGCCTGCCATGAGTGAGAGGTCCGTCAACACCGGCCGGCACCGCAACCGCTATCCTAATTAAGTGCACGCAAATCCTTATCTCTCTTTGTATCTCCCTCAAATACAGAGTTATTCATGGCCGCCACTGAAGAGGCCGGCTGCCATTTTATGGTCATGAGTTCGGTCCGATTGTCCTATTTGAGCCGAGAAAACATGTTTTATTAATGAATTTCTCATCCGATTATATTTTCCCTTTTTTCAAGTAAAATCTTCAAAGTAATCATGAAGTAGTCAAATCTTTGAAGCAGTGAAGTTACCAGCTACCACTTATTTTTCATGAGATCGATCGAATCGTCCCATATGAATCAAGAAAAGCCGCTTTTGATTATGGATTCCTCAAATTCCTACATTTGCACATCATAGTGCTCCTTTTTGGCCGCATCATGTATGGTTTTAGCAGCCCATGTAAAACCTTAGCACAGGTCAACTAAAATCGGATACCTCGCCGAAAAAGTTAGAGTGAGATGTTTTAGAGCAAAATATTTGAACAATTCAGCACATTGAATAAACGCAGAGTGTATGCATCAACTACGTCTTTAGGTAACTCAATTTTACCCGAAACCAGTTCGGCTGAGCGGTGCATCCCCCGCCTCGCAATGAAACACCAGTAAAATCTGCTAACACTTTGACTGCGGCAGGTAAAACTGAAGTTTAATAACCAATTGAAATTTGAAGTCAATTGTTGTGAGCAACGTAGAAAATAGCAAACATTAACAGGACCGTGCCTTCATTTAGCTTTGATTAGGTATTTATGAAAATTGAGTTTGTGAAGACTGGTCGGTCAGCAGCATTATGAAAACTCTCTCACTGATCCCCGGTGGCTCACGCTGCAGTCAATTGTTAAAATACAGTACAAATATCTGCCAAAAATTTCCGAGGCATCTATCATTCCGTAAATACAGCAAGTCTTTACCAAACCTTGAACTGAACTTGGCGGTAATACATAAATACGGTATATGGCAGCAGAATTTCTCTAGACTTTAATAGTATTCTACAAATACGAGTACAGTTAGTCATCGTTATATCTGAAATTGACCTCGGTGTTAATAAATACACGCCTGCAGAATTTCTCTGTGTGACGTTAAAATTCTACAAACACAGCTAGTCTTCATTAGACCTCAAATTGAACCCAGCGAGCCAAAAGCGATCGAATTCCGGAAAATCGAACAACGGCATCCAGCGACTGCCGATGCAATCCTCTCCTCGGGCATCCTACAGAATCTCGAGCTTCATCAGAAATTTAGCACGACTCCTCGTCAATTCATGCGGTGATTTAAGGCTGTCTTTATCAAAGGCGAAATCTTTCAGTTTTGTACTCGGAATCAGTACAGAGTTCGATGGTTTGGAGCACTCAAAAATTCGTTCCCTAATTTGTCCTCTGCTGTTCACTGAGTTCCGTCCTCGTCCTGATGTTGATGACTACCTGTTGCCAAGGCCAGTTTAATGACGGTGGTTGTAATAACGGTAGTATGAGTACAGAAATGTTAACATGTTCCCCGCGTATTAGGACGCATGTGTTCAAATAGGTAACTTCCTCAAACATGTACCGGTATAAATGAATATTTTTTCAGTTTCGCGACTGTTTTAAAAAAAACTGTCACCACACAAAGTGAAATGTGATCGTGCAATTGCAGTTTTCACATTTCTCAGGAAAAATAAAAACGTATTCGAGCGATGAAGTCGATTTCCCAATTCTGCTCTTAACAACTTAACCAAACCAGCCATCAACAACCGCAGAAACGCGGTGTTAATTAACAGATGCTTGCAATGCGACCCCTCAATGGATGGATCGTGCAGAAGTTTTTCCAGTTGTAATAGGACCCATCGATGTGTCGTACGAAAATTTTTAACAATCTTTTATAATTATTGGTTTCACTGGACCCAGTTAATGTTTGGTTTTTATAAAATTGCCTACAACTTTTGACTTTATTCGAGTTGAATATTTAACTTCAGTTTAAACCCATCGCAGTCCCCGTGTTAACGTTAAGGGCTAAGGAACGTACCACACACGCGTGACCTTGAATCCCACAACCGTGACGGCACCCACATCGGTTTTCAATAAAAACCATGCAGTAAAACATAAATCAAGGAAGATGTGAAATGCTTGTGAAGATTATTCTCACTAACGCAGGACATACTAATAGCATTATACAAAATAACTAAAATGCTCGTTTATTTTTAACATTTTCCATTGATTGTATTCGAGTGAAATTGAAAAATAAATTGTGAATAATTGTACTAGGAAGTAAATTTATGAAACAAGATACAAATTGAAGAAGAACTAATAATAGGTGCTAAAAACAGGACAGCAGTGAGGCCAAAAATGATGATTCCTAACAAAATAAAAATTCTGTTCTATGACAACAAAATGAAAGACTACACAACCTTAAGCCAGGGACCTCACGTTTTCGCTATATATGGGAGCGCGCTAATTCCCATTGAGACAATAGCTGTTTATCCTTGAGGGGAAACGCAACTCATTTTCTACAGCAGTTAAAGTCAATCAATGTAATATTTATGCATATGTTATGGTTATCCGTATGTATAACTACACGAAAACTATTTACACAGTCAGATGTATTCACGCAATTGCAACCGGCGTGTCTTACATAGTTGTGATTAAAAACGCAGCACGTGAGTGACTATTTATTCATTCAACGTGTCTCTAGGGGCAACAACACAGAGATCGAGGAAGTCGAGTTTCAGTTGCCGAACTCTGAACATATGCCGATCTTTGCAAAGATCGCTAAGTTCAATAATAATAATAATAAGATAGTAAGGAGGTTAATCATTCGAGTGCCAGGATCACTCATTTTCAAGTTCCCTCTGGCCTTGCGATTAACTGCGATCGATTTTGCTGCGCAATGGTAGAGGGCCCGAAACTCGAGTGCGCGCCCTGTGGTTCTTCTCTCTAGGACAAAGAACTTCTCATGGTTCCCCACGTGGATGACCGGGTACCGTGGATAATTTTCACTGCGTCATAGTATTAATCATGAAGCATTTACCCGCTACACCCGTGTTGTCAGACACAAGCCACGCACAGGCTCCAACATAAACAGTTCGCAATAATTAACGTTCACGAATAATATTGCTCTAACTCAATATGAGCTCCGTGAGTGAGAATTTCACTACCCACCTAAGTGTAACTCGTCAGTTTTTGTTGATCCCATTAAGAATTCATATAACTGAAATCAAGCACCGCTCTAGTTGAACAACTTGGATGCTTTCTATCTATTCAAATATGCATAGCTGTAAATAACCTTGAATAATTGCATCTCTATCTGTGTTTAGCAATAGATAGCTATGTTCAACTGTGTGTAACTCTGCGTACATCTATTTATAACTATATGTATAAGTATATATTCAACTCTGAATAACTATACATAAAGCTATGAATAACAATGCATCCCTAAATGTATGGCCATGTAATATAACTGTATGTATAACTATTTACAGTACATAGCTATGTATAACCATACGTATAACTAAGTATAACCATACGTATAACTAAGTATAACCATATGTATAACCATACGCATAACTACATATAACCATGAAGGTATTTACAAAGAAGAACTTTAAAATCATTTCTATGAAACGTTTCAAGCCTCAGCTCATCATCAGTCATACTCAGTAAACGTGGTAAAGGGAACACGTAAATTTAATGATTTTGCAATTACCTTCATAATTAAACTGCTTAGCAGAAAAGATATTCCTAATACATTTAACCATATGTATAACTATGAACAGCTAAACATAACTATGCACAACTCGCTGGGCTGGACAGCCCCACCCACCGACTCGTCCTGCACGAGCCTGTACTGCGCGGTAAACAGCCCGGCGAAGAGGGCGGCGATGTTGGCGGTGTAGGAGGCGACGAAGATCACGCTGAACGCTCCCCACACGTTAATTAGCACCTTGTTCGGCCACGACTTGGGCGCTGCGATAAAAACATGGTAATTTCAACTCTGCTGGCTGTTGGTACTTGCAACAAAATACACACGGTCACACTGAGCTCCCTCCGTGACAAGCTTATTTGAAAATTTTAAACGAGGGTTCCAGTGTACATATAGTGATTAGGCTGAGAGGGGAGAATGTTGTGTCAGTTTTGTAAAGCAAGGTAACATGTGATGGCGCTCCGTCTATTGGTGTGAAACTGGGAAAAACTGTTCTGGGATATCAACGATACCGTAAAACAGTGAAAAAATCGGAATTGCAGTGCTGCGGTGAGGTAATAGAAAATATTCCATCTGAAAATGTAAGCAATAATTTCCTGCACTTTATGGTTTTAATGGATGCTAATTTGAAGATTGGGATTTTAGTTGATACAACACCCGAGTAACAGATTAGATTATTAGTTAGTTTGCGCCTCCCAATCCGCAATAAATACAATCCAAAGAGAGGAAGAAGGAAGGCACCATTTAGTCTAAAGTCAAGGAACGCGGAATCCATGCAAAAAGGGCATAGAATCCTTGAGTTGAGAAAGAAGTTCATGAAACAAGATCAAAGTTGAAGAAGAAAGTAGTAGGTGCTGAAAAACAGGACAGCAGTGGTTGTCCTTTACACAACAAAAACATTTTATTTCGACCAAAAAGAAGGCCTACCTAACTCTCAGCTCAGGCCCTCACATTTTCCCTTTTGGAGTGATAATTCACATAGATACAATAATTGTATCCCCCTGAGGGGCGCACGAGTAACGATCAATCAACATTTCATTAGGTGAGTTCTACAGACATGTAGAGGCAGATGGAACGTAAATACAATTCGATAACAAGTGGGACAAAAAAGCAATCTGAAATTGCGTTCATTTTCCCGTGAAACGAAAAACAATTAATTTCTTCTTTGAAATAGCTTTATTTCATGGTACGCGACCAGGGCAGAGAATATATGCGTTTTGGCTTTAGTATATGAATTCAAGCACCATATCGTCTTTTAATAACCACATTTTCCAAAAATATCCAGTATTTGATTTAAAAATTCGATGGAGAAATTTTGTACCGAAAATGTCTTTTGATTCTATTTGGTGGCTCCAGAAATTTCTGTAAATATTTTAGGTAAGAACAATTGAAACTGTTGTACTTATAAAATCCCCTATATATTGTAAATGAGGTTTCTTTAATAGTGACTAAGTGCATCTCCCACACCAACCACAAACCACTACCAAAACTCAAGATCAAAATCCAGGAAATTTAGAAATTGAGGTACTTTCAAAAAAAGTGACACTGTATCTCCAAGTCAGCCAGAAGCCACTACCAAAACTGAACTTCGAAATCAACGGCATAATTCTCAAAATGAAGTACCTCTTTAAAAGTGAAACTCTTTCTCCCGCGTCAACCAGAAGCCACGAACAAAGCTAACAAAACAAAAAAAAAACAGAACAAACGAGGGGACAAAGTAACAAAACCATAAAGACAATATTCAAAACGAAATACCTTTGAAAGCCACGAGGTGAGAGAACAGCAGCCCCCACACCACCCAGAGAGCGCTGCCGAGGCTGAAATTTTTCGACCGCTGTCGGCCCCACGGGTTGAGGCCGAAGGGACTGTTCCACTCGTAGAAGGCCACCGCCAGCGCCGTGATGTTCAGCGAGATGAAGATGGCAACCCACAGGTCCGTGCTGAACGGGATCAGGAACGCCAGCAACGGGATGTCCGCTTTTCTGAGAAATCAAGAATGTCTTCGGGTGAATTAAAATACAAATTTTGTACCGAAAAGCTTTTGATCCTATTCGGTAGTGAGAGGAATTTATGTAAAAATAGTATGAACGAGTGTAGGTGCATTTGCGCACGCTGTTATTGCCACTCTAGGATTGATTATTACTAACACTATTATTATATACGCTTCAACACCAAAGATGCTACAAAGGCGTTTCATCTGTGTATTCGATATTCCTCAGTTTATCACTTCTACATGCAGGGTGGATATCTCTCGCGAAATGAATGTTCCCACGAAACGATAATGATAGCAAAGGTGACGACAATGGAGATGATGGTAAGGAGGATGATGATGATAATTATTATGCATCCTCGTCGATTAAAAATAATCTTTTAAAACCAACATCGCACAGTCAGCGGGACTGGAGGAAGAAGTATAATACACCAGACAAGGAGTGAAAAAAATTAAAGCAGCAAGATTGACACGACTACCGTTTTTGAATATGAATACGACAAACAGCGAAAACACAACCTGTCTTAAAGCTACCGTCCTCTAAAATGTATTTAAAGTTACAAAATAACGTTTAAAATAGCACGGTGACGTTAAGAAGTGTTAATTATACAAATAAAAATATAACACGATATAGTTAATTTATTGAAACAAGTCACAAGAACGCAGAAATTTGAATCACAGAAATATTTCCAGGCTCGAAATTATATGTTTCATCAGAATTTGCATCGTTATTCGGTTGTGTAGTAATCTAACACTGTCAGGCGATGCTTTCCAAGTTAATTTCTTTTGACCCCCGGCGTCATACATGACATCGTTTTTCAAGTTAGAGCCATAGATTAGATTATACTTTGGTTTGGGCATCCCTAACGATAAAACGGTGTTCCAAAGAGAGGAAAGAGAAAGGTACCATTCATGATAAAATTTGGGGAACAAGGAATCAAGACGAGTTTTCACACAAAGTGAATTTTCACACAAGATCCACACAGAGAGACTGCAAGTTCGGGAGTAAGCTTAGGGAAAAAGACAAAAGCTGAAGAAAGTAATAGTAAAATACGACAGCACTGAACTAAAAAAATTGTCCAGAACGAAACAAAAACCTATTCTATTTTGACAAAGAAAGGCCTACCTAACCTTAGGCTCGGGACCTCATATTTCCCCCTGGGGGTGATAATTCTCATAAATAAATCTTTCTGAGGACAGAAGTCAAGGTAGACAGAATCACCCAGCAAGTAAAAAAATTGTTAGAAAACGAAGGATGATTTTCAAGATGGCGTGAAAAATTTTTTCCCGGTAATAGACAATAATTTTTAATAGGAAAATATTCAATGAGCGTTTCAGCAGCGCATGAGAAAAAACGCGGCTACTTTGACACGGTAACGCAGAGAGCAGAGCGAACATCAGTAGTCTTCATGCCACAAAACCGAGCACTAGAGAAAGGACATAAAAAACTGATGGCTTCACGACGTATCAGTGATACCAGTGAACATTGTACTTTCCGGTTAATTGATATTTGTTGGCAGTTCATTTTCATTAAAACTAGTGCACACGTTCTGGTCGGCATTAATCTGAAGAATTTCATCCCTTCTTTCTGGAGTTAAATTCGCTTGCGCAAGTCTATGCTGTTTGGCATTTGTCTGAAGAATTTCACCCCTTCTTTCTTGAGTTGAATTCTCTCGTGCCACTCAATGTCGTCCAGCGCTATGACGAAGAATTTCCTCGCTTCTTTCATGTGTTAAGCTCTCTTTAGCTACTCGGTGTTTCTCTGCATTATTCCGTACAATTTCCAAACGCCGGTCTAGGGTCAATTTAGTTCTAGCTTTTCGTAGGCGAGCAACATTGCTTCGTCTTGCCATTTCGCGGCGTTCATCCGATCGTCTTCGATGTTTTTCTTGCAGTCGGAGTCTTGCTACTTCTCTCTTGCGATTGGACACATTTCTATCTTTGGTGGCCTCTTTTGCCTGAATTTTATTCTGAAATGTCGTCTATTATCTCTTCAAAGCTTTTCAAGAAAATCACAATTTCTAAAACGATAACTCAAGTTCCAAAATCTTGGGCCTTATACCCAGTGGTAGCCAGGTTACTGGTCGAACGAATTTAAAGCATTTCTTTTTGCATTATGAATTAAAACTATCAAAGCGACTTGATGAATTTCAACGGAGAAATCACCATAGAAAATTGCTATTCTAAAAATAAGCCGATTGCGTATTGTGGATACCATAGTCAAGAGGGGGTCGCACGGACGGAGGGACGGACGGACGCGGCTACTTTATAATGGTGAAAATGGAAATGGGATTTCAGGATAAGTCAATGAAGATAAAATTCTGCCAAAGCGTCACTCTTGGACTTGAAACCTCGACAGTTTTCAGCCCACTGCCAAAAAAAAATTGCTACATTCTTCTTTTATCTTGTTTTTATTACGATAAGGAGATTTTTTTTCTGTTTTGATTTTAGCTTTTGAATCATCTTTTCTGTCCGCACAGATATATAACACTTTTCTCGCTGATACGCCTAACCACTAAGAGCGGGAACAGTCGTGGCAATAATAGTTTTCTTACAATAAAATACAGTTCTTCATGTTATCATTTCACGACAGATGCGATGAGAAATCGTACGAACGTCATACACTCGTAAATACGTTTGGAATAGTTAAGCTTCACGCTGCTCAATAGTAAGCTTAACAAAGAAAGATCCTGACACCTATTCTTACTAAAATACGTACCAGTGTTATATGAGAGTCTAAAAACAAGTGTTGCTGGCAAATTTTGTTACAAATGAGAAGTGAGTGACTCACCCAGGGTTCGTTAGTAAACCTCGAGGCTCAACATTATTACAGATCGCCATATTTTAACAATCCCGTTGTATTAACAATTTCCCAGCTTCTTCGCCCAATGGGGATGGAGTAAAGTGCAAACTCATTGGGGAAAATAGTTCCCCTGTAACTTCATCCACCCATCTTCATCGCTCTGCACAATCACGAGAGGAGCTGCTTGCTCAGGTAAAATACACAGAAGTTTCAAGACTGGCTCGAACCAGGGTCCTCATTGTTCAAAACAAAGTGTGAAGCTCTAACCTTGCACTAGTGGAAAGATATATGAAACAGCACCGATAGAGTTAAACTTGTCGTTGATAATAAACCGCTTAGGGGTTGAAGAAAATGGGTCAGAACGCATAGGAGTGAAGTCAAAAACTTAGCCATATGACAGTTTTCTATCTGTGCTGACAACTCAATTAGATTGGCGGTCAGCCATTCAGATGACTTCCCGCTTAAATTAAATTTTGTTCACTGGCTCACCCGTGTAAAACAAACACTTCAATCTGTATTTCCGTCAGCACCGAGCCTTCGCTTAAAAACTTCCATTTGTTTATAGCTACTGTTTTAATTGAGTTTTCGTCCAGTTGTTTTTTTATTGACCCTCACTGCACGTGAGCATCCTTTTGATACGAGTTACTCTACCCCCAAGATATAAATTGAACTACAATTGTTTTTTAATGCGGATTTCTGTCTTTCTGACACCGCCGTTTGATTAGAATTTTTAACTCGAATTGCCCTTTAACAGGTGCTTTTATCTGACTGAAATTGCCGTCCAATGCAGTATCTCTGCGACTGGAGTTGTTCCACGAGTACTTTAAGCTTGCTGTAATTTCAGTGGAACTTCAGTGTACTGTAGTGTCAGTTTGACGCGGAGTTTCCAGTTCGAAATTTGCCCTGACTATAGTTTCCGTCGCAATGCAATTGCATTTGACTCGAATAAATTTGCTAGCAGCAATTAATTTAGGTTATCCCGCGACATGCACCACGCTGCATTCCCCACACCATGCAAAACCTCTTGTTTGAAAGCGAAAACTTTTTCCTGTTTCAATCTAAACCACTCTCGTCTCTTCACCTGCACAATAAGAGAATCCACTTGATCTTTACCGTGGCCTTAACTTTAAATATATTTGTAAATGTTATATTTTAGTGACAGCATCGCGTTTTAGCAAAGCTTAACACGTTCATCGCGGTGGATTAATTGAAGTTCAATATTCAAGTCAAATTCTAAGTCAGTTGTTGCAACCAATTCTGAAAATAACAAACATTAACTGGATAGTGCCTTCAACTAGTTTTGATCAGAAATTCATGAAAATTAAGTTTGTGACTGCTGGTCTCTCAGCAACATTATGGAAATCCCTTCCGCGTACCGACGGTTCACGTCGCGGTCAAAGTGTTAATCCCGTGCACGAATCTCTTTTGAATTCTATGACTCCCAAAGCCCAGTACCGACGACGTTTAAATTTCCGTCACGAAACTCCCTGAAACTCCCCTCGATCTCTGGTTTCAAACTTGTTTTACACTCGTACGTTTTTCTGCGAGGATCGCTGCGGACGACAGGAGACCTCGAGTTTAGACGCATGTGGTGCAGGAGCCACGGCGGCTGCCAGCAGATCTGCGTCTGGCAGTACTGACTTGCCTGCGATGTGCCTGTCTTAAACGCAAAGGATATAGAAATACGATGGCAAGGGATCTTCAAAATACAGGGGCAGGAGCGTTAAATGTGAGTCTTCTGCAGTTACCGAACAGGGTTTGTAAACTCACTCACCAACGTACACAAATGTTTGTGAGTTCGCCGAGGCTCACTCACCAAAATAAGCAAATGTTTATAGTGTTGAAATGTTAAATTTAGACAAATTCTGAAACAGGATTGTTATCTCTCAGGATGTGCCTCGGAAAGGGAGCACCGCCGGATGTCTTTGTCTCACTGGGTTTCGCATGTCTCGGAGCCGGACAAGTCATAAACGGCCAGAACTGACCGACGGAAGTCCTTTATGGTGCCTTGCCTCTGCCACCTTTTACAAGCACCGGAAGGTCTTTGTTTGACTTCCGGGCACTGCTAGTTTTAAGGAAGGTCTGTCACCGATGGAATCAGCACATTATTAGGAGCATTGCTGTGCGTTTACTTATCCAGCTCCTTAAAGTTAAAGCTTTACTACAATTCCTCTAGTAGTGCCGAAAGATACGACACTACAAGGATATATCAACAATACTAGTTAATCTGTCTGAATAGCTCAAAATAGATTGTTGTAATAATCAAAGATTATATTTAATGTTAGTTTAAGCCTCCCTAACAGCAACAAAGGCGTTCCATACAGAGGAAAGAAGAAGGCTCCATTTAGTGGGAGTTAAGGAAACGCGGAATCTATGCACAAAGTGTATAGAAACAGTGAGTTGCGAAAGAAGTTTATGAAACAGGATAAAAGTTGAAGAAAAAGAAAGTAGTACATAGCTGCTGAAAAATAGGATAGCAGTGAATCGAAAAAAGATGGTCCGTGACAAAACGAAAAACCTATTCTATTTCAACAAAAGGAAACCTTGCCTAACCTTTAGTTCGGAACCTCACATATTCCCCCTAAGAGCGCTTATACCTAAAGGTACAATAGTTGTATCATCCTCAGGGGTGTTATAATCAAATAATGCGATAAAATAAACAATAGGTAATGGAAAATTACCAAAACTGAAGAGCTAAGAAAAGTTGGAGTCGCATAACACACCAGTGTCTGTGATGCAAGTTCATGCGTTGTCACCGTTACTGCCGAGAAAAATAGCATTTCAGTGATTGATGGAGAGTTTGACCTCTCGAGTGTCTCGACACTTTAACTGCGACGGGTTATACTGAACTTCAGCGTTCAACTCAAATTTAAAGTTTATTGTAGCAAACAATTTTGAAAATAGCAAACATTTACAGGATCGTGCCTTCATTGAGCATTTGGTATTCATAAAAATAGAGTTGTGACTACTGGTCGGTCAGCAGCATTATGAAAATTGCCTCCGTGTACACCGGCGGCTCACGTTGCTATCAGTGTTAAAAGTAAAGTTCACTGGAGGTTTAGGATTAACAAACACTAAATGGATCGCGCCTTTATTGAGCTTCAGGTATTTTGAATATTAGGTTTGTGACTACTTGTTGGTTACAAAGGATGATTAAATGATGATAATTAAATTTGACCGACATTTCGGGGTGTACTGCGCAGCCAAACAGCAGTGAAGCTCATGCACCATAATTTATTAACTGGACATGAACGTGTTGCCTGCGAAGGGACTTCACCAGCGACCATAAAATCATTTTTACGCAAGCCTTATCATAAGTAAATGAAAACATCTACCTAATAACCCGTCGCCCATATCAAAGATGAATATTGAAACTTAATTTTTATACTGAGCTAGATATTGAACCGTTTTACCTGGTGCAATCAGCGCACTAATTCTTAATTTACAGTATGACTTCAGATTAGAACGTAAGTTAGTTTGAGCCTCCCTAATCACAAGATAGGAGATCCAAAGAAAGAATGGATAAAGACACTATTTAACTTGGAGTTAGGGGAACGCAGATTGTACGCACATGGTTTGTTCCACGTATTACCTCCTGCGCATTGAAAGAATAATTTAAAAAGGAACGCTATGAATCAAGTTAAGGTTGTAGAAGAAAGCTAGAGGTGCTGATAGACAGGACAGCAGTGAACCAAAAAGATTGTCTGCATCGAAACAAAAACCAATACTATTTCAACATATGGAAGTCCTACCTTACCTTCAGCTTGGAACCTCACATTTTCCCTCTGAGAGTGCTAATTGTCATTCATACACAATAGTTCTACACCCTTGAGGAGCCTGCTTCTAGAGGGCATGCTGCTCATGAAAAAACTTTTGACAGGAGAGTTAGTGTATGACTCGAAACGCACTGTCCTGAATGAGTGTCACAGGAATAAGTACACAGCTAAATCAAAGAGAAATCGTCCTTGAACGCCTACATACCGGGATTAAAGTGGTAATATACAAATGTAACATCCTGAAAAAAATTATATGTTTTATACATGCAAACATGTTTTCATAGAGACATGAATTGGAAATGTGACGTTCGAGATTACGAATGAATTTGGAGAAATTAATTTATGACTTTTGAAAAAGACATTGCTTCATATGCTCTACTAAAGGATATGATACAATGTACGCTGCACGGGTAACTGCGAGTGTAGGCACTGCCGTGTTCTGTGTTATTCACAACGTATGACGAATGCATCGTATTACGAATGCATCAGGTCTGATAAGGAACAAAGGGAAGATGAGACTGCACAGAGCACTGTACAGACGTTGGTTACTGCAAGATGCAGACGCTGGTTACTGCAAGGTGCAGACACTGCTCACTGCACGGTGCAGACACTGCTCACTGCACGGTGCAGACGCTGGTTACTGCACGGTGCAGACGCTGCTTACTGCACGGTGCAGACGCTGGTTACTGCACGGTGCAGACACTGCTCACTGCACGGTGCAGACGCTGGTTACTGCACGGTGCAGACGCTGGTTACTGCACGGTGCAGACACTGCTCACTGCACGGTGCAGACACTGCTCACTGTACGGTGCAGACACTGCTCACTGCACGGTGCAGACGCTGGTTACTGCAAGNGAAGCTTCAATACGTTTAATTAAAATACATCTAATACGGGCGCGTTACGGTCGAGTGCTTGCCAGATGAAACGTTCAATTCTTAAAAAAAAAGACGCGATCGTCTTATTCGTTCAAAAATAATACGTCTTATTAGACTGAGCAGCCGTAGAATAGTTGCAACTGAAGTGTTTCTAAAAAGGGTACACAACCGTTAAATTCATGAACAAAAGCACGACCAATAAGGGTACGCAACCGTCCAATACTTGCAATAAAATACTGTACGTGTAATAAAAGCACGTCCAATGGGGATGTGCAACAGTCCAATATATACAGATGCAATGAAAGCACCTCCAATATAGGTACACGACCATCCAATGCATGGGTCTAATACACGAACAATTTCAGTTCAATGCGATCAGACTGCGCTCCGACCGACACCGCTGCACTCAACGCTTAGCAGTGCAGTTCTTTGGACACTCGAGCTTTTTTTTGCCATGAAATGAGAAGGGTGACAGGCGCTGCCTCATTGCTCAGCAGATCCGCGACTAATTAAAAATGTCTTCGCCTACGAAGGGTCACAGCGAGTTATTCTTCTTGATGCCCCAACGGCACAACATTCATTCTACTGCAAAAGAAATTTAATTTTAATCGTTATTTCAAAAGGCAAGCACGCGAAGGGGAGAAAATTTAAGTGATTAGTAAGTCGTCAAATGAAAGTAGTTAAGCGCATTCGAGCCATTTTTGCTATCGAGATGTATAGCGTTAATGACTCATCTTTACGTAATTGATGCGAGAATTATTCCACCTACGTTTGTCGCCCCAAATTTACAGTATAGTACATGGGTTTCATTGTTTTTTCGCCATTGCTTTAGTTTATTTCATGGTATTACTTTATGTTAAAACCAATCAATTACCTCCCATTCAAAGTGTTCAACTAGGATTGTTCATCCATCATGACCCAGCAGTGTACTACATTTGATATCCAAATACCATAGTTACTCTTGCACCGCATGTGAGTTTGTTAGTCCTCTGAGTTCACTTTAGAGGACTAGCTATATTCGGCAACTCCAGGTAACTAACGCAGGGTCGATAACTCCAGGTAACTAACGCAGGGTCGGTAACTCCAGGTAACTAACGCAGGGTCGGTAACTCCAGGTAACTAACGCAGGGTCGGTAACTCCAGGTAACTAACGCGGGGTCGGTAACTCCACGTAACTAACGCAGGGCCGGTAACTCCAGGGCATTAACGCAGGGTCGGTTACTCCAGGTAACTAATGTCGTGGTTTTACGCTTCAGATACCCTACGTCGTGTTTAAATAAACGTTACGAAGAAGGGTTCGTTTGGCCAACGATCACCTTCGCAAAAGATCCGCCATCGAAAATATATTATCGTCGATAAGCGCAGCATGTGCTTGGCCCTGCGAACATCGCAACCAACGGTTACTTCAGTACGTCGAGAAGCGTCGTTTGAAAGCTACCCCACCTTGACACCCTCACTTTGGGAGTACCGCACCCCCCAGCGTCTTGAGGGAGCTGCACTGCCAGATACTTCCATTTCTCTTCACATATCTAAACTCTCTCCGTAGACACCTAGAATCTTGTTCATTCCATATAATTACTTGTTAATTAATATGTGAACGTAATCTAATCTAATTATCTGACGACACTTGCTATTTCCGGTAAATTATTAACGTAAAGTATCATGAACAAGAAACGTGTATGTTCGCAAACATGACAGCGTTGCAGGGCATACCCTGTCTGGGAGAGTGCTTGGCATTAGAGCGACCGCAACTCGAAGTGTAGGAAGTGCAGCCGCCCCGCTCTGCCTTCGGGCAAGCGATGGCACTGGCGGTTATATTCATTGAAGTCACAAAAGGACTTGATTCGTTTAGTCGCCAATCTGGAATTTGAGTGCAGATGAGGATCAATACTTCCTGTATCCACTATTACCATTCATTCCTGTTATCTCACGTGTAGGAATCTGCATTCGCTTTCAGTGTACGGAGCATTATTCTGAATCTAGGATGTATGCGTAATTTCACATTATGTATTATATAATCTGTTTTGCTGACTGATTCAGTAACGAGGCCTCACCTCGATTTGAGCTTATTACAAATAAATTCCTGTCCATCGATTGTGTTAACTATTTGAATCAGAAGTCATCGTTATTTTTCAAGTCATCATTTCTATATTAAATGACTAATTTGGAAGCCTGTTTATTTAATCCCTTGCAATTATTTAGCCATCAGGAATATGCTGAAAAATACGTCATCAGAAATAAATGACTTATGAATACGATAAAAGAACTAAACAGCGAGGAAAATCATTAAAATGGTGGCTAAACGGTGGAATTTGAGTTTGCTGTAATATTAAGTGTTATCTTCGAATCACACGCACGAAAGATCATTATACTAACGCAGGGTCGGTAACTCCAGGTAACTAACGCAGGGTCGGTAACTCCAGGTAACTAACGCAGGGTCGGTAACTCCAGGTAACTAACGCAGGGTCGGTAACTCCAGGTAACTAACGCAGGGTCGGTAACTCCAGGTAACTAACG
>JACJUY010004505.1:47953-70683 GCA_014220935.1 Platorchestia sp. MABIK | reverse complement strand
ATTGAACATCTCAGCGGACGATCCAAAATTCACAACGAAATGCTGATAGAGAAAAGGATCACGACAATTTTTGTTTCCACCATATTCTTTGTTGAACGATTTCAACAAATGTTATACGTTTTGATGAAACGTCTTTAAAGTTTTTACCTGTATTGTGCTACTAAAGGCTGTCAGAAACATGTTTGAGCAGGAAACTCAAATGATAAAACGCACACGCTCCAATTTAACTTTATTTTAAATTCAGACAAAAAGTCTTTACAACTACAATGTAGTAAATAATTTTATTATAAATATGCTGAAGATGTTTTAAGCAGAACTTCGCTCCACATGTCTTTCATTTCTGTCCACGTACTTTTGATCTCCTGATCGCATCGATGAATCTACTTGTTTGATTAACTGTAGATCATTTATGAGTGCATTGAATTTTTTAGTGATTCTTTCTTTCAAATTTTCAGTGTTTTGAGAGGGACTAAAATATACTTTCGTCTTCAAGTGTCCCCGTAGAAAATTATCACTCACTATTAGGTCTAGGGATCTTGGGGGCCACTCAATTTCTTGATTTAATGCAAGTATGCGATTATTAAATACATCTCTCAGCTTTCACTAAAAACTTCTCTGATGTTTGACATTCAGCATCATTAGCACGAGACATAATCAGCAAGTTCTTTACGTCAGATATGGGTATCACAGATACATGCCACGGTTCGGTGAACAGATGAGGTTGCTAATTTTTTTGAATTTTAGATTATAGTTAAATCGTAGCGAGTACATTTTATTGTTTGACTTTCTTGCTCAGACATATTTCTGACAGCCTTCTATAGAGTAATTACATGTATATAAGTTTGAAGATGAGTTATCAAAACGCACAGCATTTGTTGAAGAGCGTTCAACGAAGAATATGGTCAAAACCGAATATAAAAGCAGCAAACAGTTTTTGAATTTCCTTATTTTCATTTCTGCTTCCGCTTTTCGTGGGACAACCTGTAGAGCTGTGCTCTGGAGTTAGGGGGATGTTTGTATGTATTTTACTCGACAAAGGAAATAGAATTTGGTCATGCAACGGTCATAATAATACATTTTATTAAATAAGCAATATATTTGAAGATATTTAAGCTTCGTTCAACCCTAGTGATACCTGAGAACTGAGGTAAGGTTGGCACTTGTGCTACTTATTTGGATTAAGCACCTAGGAAAACATGAACAATGTTGCTGAGTTGTTATGTTTTGAAATTAAGTATATTGAATTTTGCTCATGCTGTGAGGTTGGGGGAGTGTTGTAAGTACCAAATCATGTCATTTTGACTCTTTATAGAAACACTGTGAAGGGAATACCGGTGTTATTTACTTATATTTTGCATTGAAAAACAAAAATGCAAAAAAGTCTGCTTGCTCTCAACGTAATACCGTTTTATAAATAAAATCACAATTTATCATTTTATAAGGACAACCAAAAATAATGGATTTAACTTTACCATTGGGCATTAGATTATATGTAACAGTGTATGGACGACATACATTCTCAGTGTTGAAGATGTAAATTTTTATGAAAACTCGAGAGTTTGTTGAGTTTGATTCACAAAACATTCAAAAACTCTCGCTTAGAAGAATTTCATGAAAATACTCTGACGCAATGAAGTCACGTATGTGTGTAGTAAAAATTCTTGCTATTGTCATTGAAATGGCATTTCCATTTCAGACATTCGAAAAGTTTCTGGAGATTTAATGAGGAAATTTTAGCTGAATTTAACTACTAGCCCGTAATTCCGAATTGTATTTATTCTGGAACACAATTTTTAAAATTCAAATTAAAAACAAAAAGCTAGACCTATTGCAACCCTATTGGTTGTCCTACTCAATTTGCTTTAATCTCGACATAGGAATAGTACCTCAGTACCCTAGTGCCTACAATAATGATATATATATAATACTCGTAATATTCCTAATATTCTAATATATATAATACTCCTAATACTCCTGTACCTCACAGTACCTCTGTACCCTGCTGAACACTTCCAAAATATTGAATGTTCAGTGAACCAAAAATGCCTGAAGGTGCCACATCTCACCTCAGAGGCGTCATGAGAATCATTCAAGGTGCTTATAGGGGGGACCTCAAGGCGCTAAGGAGTCAGTCAAGGCGCTAAGAAGGAATTCAAGGTGCCAATGAGAAGTCTGAATGCATGTGTCATTTACCTTGTAAAAATAAAACTTTTTTTTTCATTTGCCCAGCATGTCAATGGAAATAATAAAAAATTTTGGCTGGAATCTCTACACAGAATTTTGTGGTCTCAAGCTGAAAGTTGTGTCGTATTCAGTCTATCCTTGATTATAAGACATCGTCTTATGAGAACCACAACATATACAGGCATCAATTTGTCTCAGTTATTCAACTAACAAGGTGTATGAATCAGGTTAAATTGAGATGGGTAATGTGTAACGGTGTAACTAAAAGTTAAACAAGCAGCAATTTGTCTCAGTTAGTAAACTAACTCGGTGCATGAGGCAAGTTAAATGCAAATGGAAAAATCGGAAGATGCTTTTCCGCGTAACTAGAAGTTCGTTTAGCATGATGCCGCGTAGCTCGGGGTATCGACTCCACTACTGATGCACACAGAAATACAACTGAGTGTTCTGTAACCAGTAATTTTCTGCTTTTTTGATCAACTGAGTGAATTATTGATTCATTTAGCACATAATTAATTGTTCAAACAAAAATATTTGGAAAGCTCAATTATAACAGGCACTTTCGAAAATTTTACGTTTACTCATAAGATATGTCTTCAATTTGCTAGGTTTGAAGTGGAGTCACTTCGATAAATTGGAAATCGATGTCTGAACAATGAAAAATACTCTTTCCCTGCATTATCAAAATTACAAATTATGTTATTTTAATGAAATGATAGAGTGTATTAAATTAGCGAAGGATGCTGACATACGAAAACAAGATAATAAAAATTTACTGAGACAATACAGAAGCTTGAATAAATACTCATAAAAGTTCACCAGAACCCAAAGCAATGAAAGTTTCACAAAAACAACCTTTCTCAGCACCCCAGTTAACCAGCATTCCATAAAAAGCTTTTTATCAAAGACAACAAAGGGCGGAACACGAAACATTTTAAATTAAAGGTCACTCGGATTTTACAGCCTGCCGGAACGTTTGGCAGGCCAGTGTGAGGGCCGCTGGATGATCGGGTGTCATTATAGAACAAAGCAAACCATGAAAAGGACTCCATTGATCAAACCTCGGCCGCCTCTGCTGCCGCCCGTGCAAACGCTCCCAAAGAACCTTCATCTCGCTGGAATTGCGCGTGTTCTAATAATTCTCATCCACGGTAGTTATTTGCGTGTAATGTTAGAGTCCTGTTAGTAGTTTTACATGAAGATGTTTTGCATGAATGTGTTTACGGTTATAAATACCGTTTATTAAACTGTAGGCACTTGATTTTTACCTTTGTGTGGACTTATTCAGGGGTATAATAGAGGACATATACAATGTATGAGTAGAATTCGGGTGATAGTACAATCAAATGCTAAAATATTTACATTTATATTTTTTATTCATGATATTTTGCATAATGTACACATATTTGAGAGGCCAAGGCCTTGCACATACTCTTGTGTGTATCTCGTTATATTGATGTGGTATTATACGCCTGGAGTTACAATGGTTACAACGGTTAAACTCTCTCTCTGTGTCTCAAGGTCAGCTATTAATAACAGTCAAACTCGCTTGTGATGTCAAGCGACTGCCATTTTGTAGAAAATCATATTCTACGAGATTATTAACTTCAGCCAGAGTTACATTTCCGCAATTTCGAATTCCAGATATTCTTTGAAGCGCTTCTATAATGCTTGGCGATAATGCAGGTTTATGAAAATAAATGTGATGAGTTACAGACACCAACGGTTCACGAGATTACAGTAAATTAAATGGAAAACACAATGGAAAAGAACTAGACGTATCATTCAGTGATGGTCTACCCTTAAAAAATGCAGTGATTCTAAAACTCGTACGTCAGCCAAATTTAACCCCTGCATTATGATTGAAAAATTATTGTTGGAGATATTCCCGTCGGAAGTTTTTCAGCTGATGATGGGATGTATCCCCAAACATTCATAAAAATGTTTAGAATTTTATTCTTCGCTTTTGAATTTTTAATATTCTTAGAAGTATTGGAGTGTGTTGACAGAGTTTAACCCACTCTTTCAAATGCTTCATAAATGATGCATCTAAAATAAACACGTCTGAGTCAATCCAAACGCGTCAAAACTTCGATCAATCTGTGTATTACATATCCTACATTCATTACATAAATTTTTGATTTCACAATTACGTCATCTATTTCATGTCTCATTATTCGTAAACTATGGGGTTGATTTCATGTCTCATAATTCGTAAGCTATGGGATTGATTTCATGACTCATAATTCGTAAACTATGGGGTTGTTTTCATGACTCATAATTCGTAAGCTATGGGATTGATTTCATGACTCATAATTCGTAAACTATGGGGTTGTTTTCATGACTCATAATTCGTAAACTATGGGGTTGTTTTCATGACTCATAATTCGTAAGCTATGGGATTGATTTCATGACTCATAATTCGTAAGCTATGGGATTGATTTCATGACTCATAATTCGTAAGCTATGGGATTGATTTCATGACTCATAATTCGTAAACTATGGGGTTGTTTTCATGTCTCATAATTCGTAAATTCTTCTCTTAAAATCTCTTTCTTTAGTATCGGCTTAACGGAGTATTTGTCGAAATTTACCAAGCTGCCAATCAGATCACTGTCGGCAAATATCATGATCTTGAGATCATGATTAAAAATCAAATCTTACAAATATATGAGTCATCGATATCATGATTAGATAATAGATCGGATCATGGTTAAAAATTTATTTACTCCGAAAACAACCAAATACAGTATATATGCTCGTTTGGATCCGATGGTTGATATTCTAACATTGATCATAGGACGTCCATATTTATCTTTCACTTCAATGATGAATTATGCATTTTGAGGATCATTTTCTACGACCGATGTTCAATTGATGTTGGAATCATGAACGAATCTTCGGGAACATTCACTGGTACCACGCTGGCCTGATGCGACATTAATCGATGCAGACTTGAACTTGTATCGAGGTCGATCCCAAATCAAGGTAAGCCTAACTCTGAATCTGCATTCAGTCTTGGCTCTAAGTTGACCCAAACTTACATGGGAGCGATCTAATCTTAAATCAAAATAAATTCAAATTCAAATCAAGGCTTTACACTACTTTTCTTAATGTTTGATTTCGCCTGAAAAAGAGTCTGATCTAACTTTAAATCAAAATTGACCTGCCAAGTAAAGGCAGGCCTCTACGCTGCGTAAAAGATATTTAATTTTGATTCAAGACTGCATCGTCTAGAGCAAACTTTAAAATTTTAGCTTATCATTTACTGCTGAATATTTGCCTTTGCAATATTATCGAACTCATGATCAATGTGCGCAAAATTTAAACGTGTGTTGAATTATGTTAATGAGTTAACTCTACTTGAAGGCGTGCCTGTCATTTAGATAAACACATCTGATTTTCATTTAAAAATTTGTTTACAACTTATTTTACTTACGTTACTTTCGTCAGCGCACTCGTAGCACGTATTTATTTTCCTACATAACTGTAATAACTCTCAAGTATGTGCACCATCATTTAAGAACCTCTTCGTCGAAAGTCAAGACGCTAGAAAAAGAACGTGGATGACAGACCTGTGTTTTACGGCCGCCAGCAACAGAGTACACCCACACAAAGACAATGAAGGGTTTGACTTGACAGCACCGCAGTTGTCATACATCTCGGCTTGGTGCGGCCTCTGTTAGAGCTGCGGTGGCAGCGCAAATGACACGTAGATGCAATAAATAGCACAAAATTGATTTAATGCGGTTCAATTGAATAATTTCATGTAATTTCGTGCTGTATTACATGGCTAACATCTGATTGTTCTCTTTTGTGGAGAACAGGTTCTGTCCTCAAGCTGCAGACAATGTTTTCTTTGTTTTTCATGTTGCATATCTGAGCAGTCTCACACCATTGTTCTAACCAAATAGCCAGGCTTAGCAATTAGTCAACATTTTTTCGTAGGTTTGCCGATGAACTAAATTATTTTCCATTCTCTTTTCTTTTAAACTGTCGATTCTGACATATTCAATTGGACAGATTTTTTTTGCACCCATACTGGAGCTTAGTGTGGACTAACAATGCGGATTTTCTTATCAGAAGTCATTTCTTAAGCTTTCTCCTTGATGTCAGATACCGCAATGGTTAGCACCATCAGAGCTTTCCCGACTATGACTTCAAAACGACACTCGAGAATAGTTAAGAGAATATTGGATCGGAAACAGTATCGTAAAATGACGCAGATATTTACAGGCAAATTGAATCGTATCATTCATTACGAGCTGAAGTTGTTTGTGTTGTTTGAAAATATATTTTAATAGGAAATCCATAAATTCTTTCAGACTCTATGTTAACCCAGTATTTTCAGAACTTGACCAATGTCCTGAAAATATTGGGAAAATTTTCTAGCATTGTATAAAAACTAACAATTTTACTCGCCTTTTCCCTCTTGTGCTGACGTTATCCTATTTTTAGGATTTTTTAGGATTTTCCAGTGTATTGTAAACAAACCTACTAATTTTGTGTTTTTTTTACTTGTACAGACGTTATCTAAATATTATAGGATTTTTTATCGTATCGTTTACAAACCGAAAATTCTCAGCACTTTTCTCATTTGTGCTGACGTTATCTAAATATTTTTGAGATTTTTTTATTGAATTTTGAACAAACAAAATTTTAGGGCTTTTTTTCACCTGTGTTGACGTTTTCCTAACATTTTTAAGAATTTTTTATCGAATTGTATACAAATTGATAATTTAAGGCACTTTTCTGACCTGTGTTGACGTTATTTTAAAATTTTCAGGATTTGTTATCGTATAATAAACCAAGTGCTTTACCGTTTTTTCTGATCTATTCTGTTGACAAGCAATTTATACCGTATGAGTAATTTTGAAAATCCCCTGGCAACCGTCATAGATTTCAACACATTCTTTTCAAAAGTAGGGGCTCAAGTTTTTAGTGAGGTGTGTACCAATCCAAATAAACCGTCAATTGAAAATTCAAGCTTTACTGCACCCTCGAGAGCTGATGTCAGGTGGAGACCACTTCCTGTCGATTTACTGAAGTTAAGAAATATCTTATAATCATTAAAAAACACAAAGGCAGTTGGACATGATGGCATCAACCTTCAATATATGAAAGACAATTTCCCAGTCACAGCACCATGGATTCGTCTGATAATTGGAGGGCATATATGCAAAGTGCCTTAACCCACAAAACGCAGAATTTTAGGACACTCAAGATAGAGGCGTGGTGTTCATAGCAGGGTTGCAACTGGCTTTTCCTAGCCAAGTTACTAACTAGGAACTGAACTAGGAACTAGACCACTCTACCTGAAAGACATCTAAGCCGCTAAGAGGTGAAATTATCACTTAATTCCCTCTCTAGTTTTGATTCTGATTTGTGGGTAAGGACACTCTGCATATGTCCCCTCCAAGTAATAAATCAGTAGCAACCAACACGTCCCCAAACCAATGAAAACACAACATTATTAGACCGTTGCACAAAAGTGGCGACCAAAATACAGCATCAAACTACAGGTCCATCAGTCTTTTACTTGGCTTGTCCAAAATATTGGAGAAACTGGTGACGAATCAACTGTCATTTCACCTGGACAAGTCAAATCTACTGCACCAAAATCAATACACCTATAAAAGAAACACTAGCGCACAAGACGCTCTGCTCAATATCTCTGAAAAAATATACAGTGACATCGATCAAAAGAATGTAACCCTGTTGCTGCTATTTGTTCTTTCTAAAGCATTCGATAGCGTCGAACATGATAGACTTGTATGAAAAATATTGAACTTGGGAGTAGACACGCAATGGTTTGAAAGTTGCTTGTCAAATCGATCTCATGCAGTCTGCTTAGGAAACAAATTGTCCCCATTCATTCAAAACAATTTTGGTGTTCCCCAAGGATCCATACTTGGTCCGCTGCTGTTTTCTATTTTCATTAATGATTTCCCTCTAATACCTTCTAACACACGGATCCCAATGTATGAAGAGGATGTTCAAATTGCAATAACATGTTCTGTATTGGAAATACCACAGACGCAAATTAAAGACGAAACTTTGCTGATTCGCCTGAAATCATGGTACGACCAAAATGGTCTCAAATTTAATGCTAGTAAAACGCAATGCATTATTTTCGGATCAAAGATGCAATCAAAAAAACTTCAAATCGTACTCTTGCAGTAAGAACTGAAAAAATTAGGACATCAGAAAAGTTAAAAATCTAGGTATCTGGTTCGATAGAAACATGTCCTTCAAATCTCACGTTGAAAATACTGGCAATAAAATTTACGAAACTTTAATGTTTTTTCATTGCATAAAAAGTCAGCTCGACGAAAAATCCAGATTATTGGCCATTCAATCCCTGGTGTTATCGTGCATTGACTACTGCAGCCTAGGATGAGGAGACTTACCTCAATACCTTCAAATGGATTTACAAAAGTACATGAATTTCACAGCCATGGTGGTATATAACGGTAATTTCAAAAGAAGTGATCACGTAACCCCTTTCCTTAACAAAATCGGCTGGACTCCTATTCAAGAAAGGCTCCTCATGCAGAGGACCCAATACGTATTCTCCTCATTATATCTTCCTCAAAGCAATGCTGAGATCGTGCGTTTCCATCCACCCACTGTAGCCAACCTAAAGTCGAAAAAAAACAATAATGTCTTAGTCGACTATCGTTCATCTCACATAGGGCAGAAGGCTCTGTCAATATCAGGCGCCTTACTGTTGAACAAGCTTCCCCTGAGTATCGAAATCCCTAAGACTGAGAGAATTTAAAACCAAATTAGCTCGTCGTCTTGCGTCTCAACAATAATTCTTGGACACAGAACACACTGAATAAGTGTGTACGAATCTCATTTGCTCAATATCTCCATTGCTGAATAATCTCACTTGCTTATTGTTTTATAATTCAGCACATTACACAACAGTTTTGAAGTATGCGTAGGTATTATGATTTGATCGCCTATACGCTGGGATTTGCAAACATACTTGTATATGTGTGTGCGTATGTGGGTGTATGTGTGCATATGGGTGTGCATATGTGCGCATATACCTGTGTGCACTGGACTAGAATCTAGCATATGAACCATAAATACTGTGTGTGTGCATGTGTGTGCGTATATGTATCCACATATACAATTATTTGTGCTCAAAACTTGTAACTAGAATTGAATTTGGACGAAAAATACAGTATTTTTTCTGTTCAATCTCAACTAGCAACATTACCTAACACATCATCTCTCTTTACTATTGTAAAGTACTCACAAAAAAGAATAAATTTGTGGCGTGATCACCCATACATGTTTTGCTAAGATGCCATTACATGCTTTGCTAAGCTGCTAACGACCATTTTGTTAAAAAATTTTAATTCGAAAAACAATGCTTGTAATTTTCAACTCTTTTCTGCTTGTATACTGGTATCCTTGTGCCTGTGTGTGTCAATGTATGCGTACGCACATATATCTGTGTGCACTGGACTAGCAACTAGCATATGAACTATAAATGCCGCCCTTTTTTCACTCACAACTTGTAACACTACCCTAACTCGTCATTTTCAATTTATTATTTTAAAACATTCGCAAAAAATTAAATTCATTGTGTGATCACCCATATATGTTCGGATAAGATGCTTATCAACTAATGCCCGTTATATTAAAATTCTTTAATTAGAAAAACGAAACTTGTTTCTTCATAGTTTTCATGCTTGTATCCTGATATCTGTGTGCATGTGTGAGTGTGTGTGTGTGTATGAAATACATGTGTGTATGCGTACATTCGTATATGTTTGAACATTCATACATTTACCCACAAAAGTTCTTGCAAAACCCCTCATCAAACGACTAACATTTGTCTTGTAAACTTGGTGTGTGGGGAAAGCGTGCGGATTTAAGCAATCAGCTAAGTGTAATTTTTCATAAGTGTTTTCTTTTTATCCATGCTCGCTCGAAATGATATTTTTGCATTTCCACCACAACAAGCAACTATAATGTTATTCCCTGATTTCCTGAAATTCAAATCTGATATGTCAATGTACGTGTAAAATGTCAGAAGTGTTTTCACCCTACAAAGTTCTTATCTTTATTGCTTCCATGAATTAACAAACACTATTCAATTTCAATTAAGCAGCTACAATATACATTTTTATGCTTTTTCTTTCCGTTTTGTACAAGCATTAAACTGGACAGTCGTGGTACCTATTTATGTTTCTCAATTAAAGACATTCGCATCATGTTTCAAAAATAATGTCAGTTTATCTAATTTGGTATCTTTACAGAACATTAATGTTTTGTTCTATTATTCACGTCCTAAAATGTTCTAGTTAGTCGTGTGTGCTGCAAATCATTATATGCTCTTGAGAATGTTATGACAACCCTATCTTGGTGGTCACTTTCACGTATCACTCCAATTATATGTACATGTCTTGGTAGATGTTGTAGAATAATCATTTTCATGTTTCTGACTCAGGTAGACTGTTTTGTGGCAATATTATTAGCATGGAAATTTCAAAATTCCGTGGCTTGATAAAACGACATTTTCTCCGAGCCCCTTGATAGGAATACTAGTCCATACATAGGAATAAAAATATACTTCTGAATGTCAACCTCGATGCTTTAGACGCAGGATTATTTTGTTCCACCCGTTTTACTTTCAACAAATTACTTATACAGCAAATCACTGAGCTCGTATTTCACTGCAAGTGTGCACAAAAAAAAAGAGCATTCTCAACTATACATTGTGACGGGCATTGTGTTTTCTTTCATAATTGTAGTTACATATATCATCAAATCTAGATTAAGCAACACTAGGGATACATTGCCCTCAATCATTTTTTTCGACTAGTGACATGGGTATTACAATACCCATGTGTGTGTATCATATAAGTGTATTTTCCTTACTTTAAGATATTTTAATTACCAATGATGTCTTGTACCATCTCAATTGGAAATAAACTGTTTTTCTTTCTTTCTTCTTCCTGTTCTCACTCCCCTGACATGAGCAGCTGTGGAGCAACGGGAAGCGCTGGCGTCGGAGCTGCAGCACACCCGGAGTTGTGTTGGGTTTGGGTCCTGCGGATCTGGCGGGTCTTTGAAGTGTTTGTAAGCGACAGGTGTCTTCCGGCCGTGTCTGCACCTGATTGGATTCCCCCAGACATGTCTTCACAAGGCATGATCTGCACCTGTATGGTTTCCGAACAGGTCTTCGCTTCGACAGTTTTCCCATGAATTTCAGGAACCATATTCTCTAAGGTTCCTGAGAAAGGTATACAATACCGCATGGTTCCTGTAATTCAATCCGTAGAAGGAAACTCAACTGACACCTCACATTGGTGCGTGAGTTTCGTTTGCTGATTGAGGATTCAAAAACTAGGGTGTTTTATCTTCTCAGATAAGTATGTGCTTCAGGAGCTAATAAATAGATTAACAACTCTTTTAGGCGTAATTTTAGTTTATTTTTGCAATTTTCGTAATATTCTCTTTCGAATATTTCACAATTAGCGTGAGAATTTTAATGACTTCTTGGCGGATTGTTCGCCAATTTGGATGATCACTTGACTAGCTACTTGGCAGTATTCTAGATCTCTTGATTAAATTCTTGGGATTATCCTAGATCTCTTGGTTAAATCCTTGGTATTATCCCAGATTTCTCGACTAACTTCTTGCTTGGCAGTTTAATCACTTATTTTTCAGCACGGTGAATTATTTGTTACCCTAACTAGATATTTGGCAATTTTCTTGATAAGCTGTTTGACTCGCAGAATGGCGTATATCTCACACACAAATTGAGAGCGTTGCGCTCGGTAATGAAGACATTTTCCACGTTATTTGGTGTCATGTTTACTATTATGCTTAGTAATGCGTTTAGTATTGTGTTTGGTCTCATGTTTGGTATTCGTTCAGTATCGTGTTTGGTATCACGTTTGATACCGTGTTTAGCATCTTCTTGGAATGCAGTTTACTATTGTGCTCGGTTGTCTTCGTCATCGAGTTTGGAACCGTGTTCGGTATCGTGTTCGGAATTGTGCTTGGTATCGTGTATTATATATAGATCATAATTGGTTTTGCTTGGCATAAAGCTCGGTGTCGTGTTTAGTTTCGCGATTGTTATTACACTTTCATACTCAACTCAACGAACACGTTTTTGATAAAAATATTTCCCTTAACGTGACCTCGAATTGAGATAAATTTAATGTTTCAGCATAACACTCACGCAATTATTTATTCTAAAATTTGAATGAGAATTTCTCAATTTTTGAGCGCCGATGGTTCATAACAAAGAAAACATGAAAAATCTCTTTTAGACTATTCAGTTCAAACTTTAAACAAGTTTTTACAAGCAAGTTAATTTTTTTTTCAAAAATACCAGTGCGTTAGTGAAGTGACTGGTAACTGTAGAAAACCATCATCAAAGTTTTCCCGTTTATTTTGTCTATAAATAGCAATAGTTGCACACTCTATTTAGCATCATCAAAAGTCACATTCAATTACCTATCTAATTTCGAAAGTTCTGCCCTTTTTTCTACTTTATTTCGAACGCATTTAATTTTATCCCTTTTCAACTCAACTTCAATTTGTTTTTCATTCTCTCTTCAGATTATAATTTCATTCAATGATATCATACCAACTAAACTTAAAACGTGTGCTAAATTCTCCTGTTTACACTCCAAAACTTTGGGTGGTATTCATCATATTACGTCTCAGTCAAATTGTCCTTCATTGTGTAAAGTTATAACATCACTGTAATATCAGTTGACCTAATCGATGGTACACAATACAATGATCAATGAGCTCTCCGACATAAATTGCCTCGACACAGAATGAGGAACGGAAAAGCTGGAAGTTAAACAGCGCACTCTCGCATCACCAACACGGCACACAAAAATTCGCTAAAACATTGAGTCATCAGTTACAAATCCCGAAGACAAAGCAGAGTGCAAACTATGAATGAATGGCTGTAAATTAGGCACGAGTTGATGCACCACTGATCATTCTCCTCAATAAACCCAAAAACAAAAGAGCTAATATATATCCTGGTTTTTTTGCAGGCATTTTACGCTGTATTATTGGGATTAGCGGGCTGCCCGATGCGGTAAATCTGTGCAATTTTGAGTACGCAATTCTTCTCTTCGGGCCGTAATCTTCTCCGTGTATCCAAAATTAGTTGGACTTATTTAGCATATGCTTTAAATATAAGAACCCAGCTTGCATATTTCACCTCTGATTTAAGCCTGTTATTTCGGTAATAGTAGCTTTGAAATGAAGATATTTTGCGTACGATAGGGAGAAAATTTTGGGTATGATTTGTTTGAAATCCAGGTATTGTGCTATTGAAATGAATCTGGGATTGTGGTGATGGTAGCTCTAAAATAGAGTGCTTATTGTCAATAACAATGTTTTGTTGCTCTCTAAATGTTCTCGGACGGATGATTTTCTAGACGTTTTCTCGACAATTTTTTCTTTTTGTCCTTTGTTCATGGAAGCCTAGGTGAGCCGGAGGTGCGTGTGTTTTAAAGTTGAAAAATGACTGTTTTCCTAGAATGCAGTTAGCGGGAGAAAATGAAATATGGACAGTTGTAAGGGCAGACGCTACTGCAAGTAAAATACTGAAAATTTATCAATATATCAGTATTAGAGCAATTAGAGTACATATTTATTAAAACATGCAGAAATCATAATAGTTGCTGCACCATGACGAGCAGCTAACACTGCAAAACTTTGAGAGTAACACTGCAAAACATTGAGAGTAACACTGCAAACATTGAGAGTAACACTGCAAGACATTGAGAGTAACACTGCAAACATTGAGAGTAACACTGCAAACATTGAGAGTAACTCTGCAAAACATTGAGAGTAACACTGCAAACATTGAGAGTAACTCTGCAAAACGTCGAAAGTAACACTGCAAACATTGAGAGTAACACTGCAAACATTGAGAGTATTAATGTTTCTAGTAGGGATTGCCAACATTGCAAAGCTAATGAAGATAACTAACCATGTACTTCTTTATAAATGTACGTAAACTTCACTTGGCCAAATTAGCGCCCCTCTCACTGAGCGAACATGCTTGCTGATCACAATTTTTGTCTCTTAAAACTGAAAATTTTTCGGTCGCAACCAGCCTTCCTGCTACACAGAAAGAAATTCGTAAGGACTGTTTGCACAAAATCCAAGACTTTGTCATCATTCGCTTTGTAAAGATTCACAAAGAACATGCGTCAGGGATAAAATAGTGTCAAAGAATTAAGAACTTTTCGTCCAAATAACAACACGGAGCAAAACTTTCTGAACACCTGATGCTTTCGATCAACTCACATGGCGGTCGATGCGATGTGAGCACTGCTCGCTTATGTAATTGTGATATCGCATGAGAAACTTCTGCGTCGCTCTTTAAATAATATCTGGTTTCACTAGCTCTGAGTGATATATCATACTTGCCTCGTCAGTATATGAGAAATATTAAGTTCTTCGGGGCTTTGCAATTTGCATGGAAATTGACAAGTTGCAAAAATAGCTCATGCTAGCTTGGTGTACTCAAGGTTCAATCTTTTTCTTGCATATAATTGTTGATTAGATTCAATGATTAATGGATAACTAATGACTGATCGATGATCAATATTCAATCGATAATCGATGATTATTTCGCAACTAGCATGGAGGTGCATGCTCTTTTAATAAATTACCAAATGAATAATTGATACAAAGTTGTATGTTGTTTACCAGCATCAAACTTTAAATTATCTTGCAGGTGAACAAAAAATATTTTCTGTTTTTCCACGTCCGTTCGCTGATGGTAACAATCGGTCGCCATAAAAAAAATAGCTCACAAATCAACGTGAACGCCTTGCAGTGACACCTGCCGCGACGGTTGTATTATCATTTGCATACACTATGTTTTGCATGGCAAGCTCTATTTTATAACAACCATCTGCTCCTAGTCATTCTATCACCAATGAAATTTTAAATTTGTTTTACAAATTCGTGGTACTCCTTTTCGTTCTATCACGAATAACATTTTCAATTCGTTTCTACATATTCACGGTTTGTATTTCACGAATTTGTTCGCTATTGTACGAGGCTTCCTCATATTCTTCGTTTATAGCTAAAAGAATAGTTTATATTTCAGTGTTTTATTAAATAGTGCTGTTTAACTAGTGTTATGTTTGAAAGACAACGGAGTTTGTACGTCACTGTTTGTGTCTGAGTTTACCTGGAGCGGCAGCACTGAAAATCCTCTTTTTCTAAAAACATCATTGTTGCCGTTTTGTTTTCCTTCAAGCGAGAGAAATAAGGCGTATTAAACTTGTTTTCTGAAAATCTAAACAGAATTTCTTATTCGAAAATCCCGATAAGCCACAAACAAAGGTCTGTCTCATTTTTCATTTACGCTTTTTTGACTTACACATGCGACTTTATTTTTCCGAACTCATCTTGTTTTTTTAGCAGTACAACGCATGAAAATATCAATGCCAGAGTTCTTTTAATTTACTTCACACCATACCTCTACCCCTCCTTTCCCCCCGCTCTTCCCCTCAGTTAAAGCAAAATCAGGAGCCTTCTTATTTAAACGCTTACGAAATAACATAAACGAAGCAAATTTGGGTGCCGCAACCTCCACCCTGCTTATTTAAGGGCTTAAGAAATTTCCTAAACGAAGCATTGTCGTAGCCTTCTTTTCTTTTCAAATTAATTATACAATTATTCCTACTTCGTCAGTCGTTTCAAGGTTGACCTTCAAATTTACGGTTTATTTCAGCAGGATATATTAAACACAAATCTTAGTACGGCCATACATTTACTGTTTTAACGAAGGGTGAACACATTTATGACAAGAGTTTGATGAAACTAGCAAATATCGAGGATGATAAAATAATGGACAATCCCAAAGAACTTAACTCGGAGTACGCAGCGATGGTGACGAATTAAAGGTCTAGTAATTAGGTTGAATCGGATATGTCGATATGAAGTTACACAGAGATTACATAGACTCTCTCTCAGAGTGCCGGCTGAGTTTAATTAACAAGTCGAAAGGTGGCACTAACAGACCTTTATAAGAGGAAATCTCGTACTATAATGAATGCTACCTAGCAGTCAACGTATCCTTAAATACCCGCAGTGACTGCTGCAGCTGCTGGAGATTCGTTGGGATCGTTGGCAGCGCTCAACCTTCGAAGGGTTCTGAGCACTTTTTCTCTGTCGCCTTCCCTATGCTGAGCTTGCTTTTCTCGTTGATTCATTACTAACCGATCGGGCGCAAGGTCCACGTTCCGCCGTTCACTCTTTTGGTGGTGAGCCGTTCACTCTTTTGGTGGTGGAATTTCACAGTTTGTACCTAAGTACATAACACATTTTTGGGTGCCGCAACCCCCACTCTCTTCATTTAAGGGCTTAAGAAATTACCTAAATGAAACATTTTTAGGTGCCGCAACCCCCACTTTCCTTATTTAAGGGCTTAGGAAATTACCTAAACCAAGCATTTTTGGTTGCCGCAACCCCCATTCCCTTTTTTTAAGGGCTTAAGAAATTACCTAAATGAAACAAATTTGGGTAACGAACCCCCACCCTCCTTATTTAAGGGCTTAAGAAATTACCTAAACGAATCATTTCTGGATGCCATCACACTCCCAGGTACCAAGCCTCAGGACCGCGTCTCGCGTGCACCGCAGCCACAAAAAGATCGGGAGCCTGGCCGCGTGAGGCACCTTATCTCGGCGATGTCGCGTGTCACAACCACCACACGACACGGCCAGGCCCAGACATAACCTGGCCGTCCATACGCCTCGTCATGTCCGACATGGCGTGATTGAATGCTGGCTTTGTGAACGTACGTCGATGCCCGGGCAATACGGGTCATGGAATGAGAGATGCGATTCTTGGGAATGTGCGGGACTCGTTAATGGGAATGTGGATTTTGGGAATGTGAATTGGGCATGTGCCTTGGGAATGCGTCATGGGAATGTCTTGGGAATGTGCGGGGCTCGTAAATGGGAATGTGGATTTTGGGAATGTGAAATGGGCATGTCTTGGGAATGTGCGGGGCTCGTAAATGGGAATGTGGATTGGGAATGTGTCGTGGGAATAAGTCTGGGAATGTGAATTACGCATGTGCAGGGCACGTTAATGGGATTGAGGGTTTTGCGAATGCGAATAGAAGGTACTTCGAGAATATGTCCAGGGAATGTGCCCTGGAAATGTGCACTAGGATTGAGATTTGTGAATGTGCGACAATGTTTTTTGAGAATGAGCCTTTGGAATGTGCCTACTCGGTCCTTGTGCACTTATGGATCTCAAACAATTATTGACACGTGTTCGTGTTTGTTGCGTTCAGAGCATCGGGAATATACAGTGCATGCATTACGCACTACGATGAAAGTGATTTATGTTATTTAAAATATTTTTGCACAAGACTGTGTATCAATTCCAGTAAGATGCATCAATGAATTCAATGTCTTACTTTAACAAAAAAATCCAACATCATTATCATTGCGGGTCATATTTGCCACGAGCCTTCAATCGCAAGTAGCTATCAATGGAGAAATAAATTCCGAATTACATCATGAAAAAAGAATTCAGCTAACTTCATTTTATGCCTCAAAATTTTTCAAGATATAAAACGAAGTAAATCGATATAGAACAAAGAGAACAAGTAACTTGATGGTTGTCACGGAATTTTCTCCAGATTAAGGACATGTGTAAATCACATAGCGGTGCGACCCTTTTTTCCGAAAATTGTAATGTTCTTCGAACGGCTTGGAATTTAATACCGTTGTGTTTTATCTGCGGTACCCTTCAGTAAGTATAGTAATCTGCTAGTATTTTCGAAGATTTATTTATGAATTATCTTTGCCACCTAATGAATTTTTGAGATCTGAAATTATACAAACTTTTGTCACTGGTTACTTTCATAAAGTTGTCGATGCTTTTTTTCTCCGTTGTTTCAGGTTGGATTATATTAGGTCTGGCCTGCCTAGTACCACACTGTGTTATCTTCTTATTAGGAATCTGTAGCAAACTTTAAAAAAATCTCAGTAATATCCTCTATGCTCTGTTTCTTCTACTTCTAAAGTTATTTCCGTACATCCTATTGGTTACTATTTATGTGTTCTTGTTGATTTGTCAACATCTATTTATGTATTTTATTCATAACAATTATATAATAGACGTCTTCTGTTTCTTTGACCTTGATCCCCCATGAATAAAGAACCTGGTATCCTGACAATGGTTCATAAAGATTTCTTTAAGAATGCGGTTCTATGTACAATTTTAGAGAATTATCATGAAGATGTGTTTGCACTAACATAGACATTTTCAGTGAATCAACAGTTAAGATCCTTCCCGTGCGTACAGAGAGGCATTCGTGAGCTGCAAGATTTTCGTGGCCCTTTTTCAGACTGCATTTGCTTAACTAATAAATAGTTTATTAAATAAAAATCGCAATACCAATTTACTTAATTTTCAGTATGTTTTAATGAGAAGGCCAGGATCATCATAAAAAAAAAATGTTGGATGAAAAGTTAACACACGAAGAAAAATTCTCTCACCATGCCAGAAATGAGCAAGAAAATGCCGCAATCAATCAATTTAGCTTAAGTTTTAATAGGTACTGTTAGCTAATGTCAAATAGATAAAAAAATGATGAGCAAAAAATTCACCGCTACTAAAGCTCACAACCTTTAATACAACATCGGTGCTGTCATACGCCAGAGGCTCTCAGATGTAGATGGTTAAACTATTGATATGTATATACATTTATACACATACATATACATACATGTTTGAACACATCAATAACTTTATAACCACATTATTACCTTATTCATTATGCAAGTGAGGAATGTTATTTTGGAAAACGATATTTCCCTCAAATTTTGATTGCTCTCGTCATTACTCCTATTTATCTTCATATTTATTAAGATCCTTGGTGTATTCATATATTTACGCATTTAAATGTATGTTTGTTTGGTGTCCGCTTCTTCCATTTTTCTGTCATGCTCACATGGACGCTTATTGACTGTATACGAGTTAACGAGTATCACCAGCGTACAAGTGCGAGAATATTTTAATCGCGCGCACTTTTAGGATGAATATATTTGTTTGTCATCCACGTCTAAAAGATTTAGTCAAGGAAAACATTAAATCATGTCATTTTTTACGGAGTGAAGACTATTTTATCTACAATTTGTCGACAATCTTGAGAGTGGCTGAGATTCACACTTTGTCTCTAATGCTGAACTGGTGGTAACGAGGTGAGGAATTCCTCAATGTGACACCAAGTTATTCCGAGGCTTCACTTCTGGGCAATACGGGACTTCTACTTCTCAGTTAGCAATTAGTCATGGTAGTCAGCTGGAACATAAATTTGTTGTCGGAGGTCACAATTTTTGTTAGTTTAGAATTTTCATTCTTAAAGCTTCCAGGAGGATATCGGTAGTGACAAAATAGTTTTAGGGAATTTAGATACTTGAAAGATTCATAACTAAATTTTCTATTAAAAATGGAAAATTGACCTAATAATCGTTTTTTTCAAACGTGAATACTCAGTTTTATTTCATCTGCCCTATGCCCTCGGAAGAAAATATGTGATTCCGAGCTGAGAGTGAGGTAGACTTAATTTGTTGAAATAGAATAGTTTTTTGAAAAGGCCCATTTTTTCCTATTCACTGGTGTCCTGTTTTCAGCACCTATGACTTTCTTCTGCACCTCTATATTGATTCATAGCTTAGCCTCTCCACTTAGTGTTTCTTTCTGCAGCGCAGGGATCTTGTGTGGGAACACACCTTGTGTTCTGCGTTCCCTTAACTTCATGCTATATGGTACCTTCATCCTTCCTCTCTTTGAACACCTTTGTTGGGGTTGAGAAGGGTGAAACTAACATTTAATCTAATCTAAGGTCGTACAGAATACCCTCATGGAGCTGTGTGCTGTACAGCATAACCGTGCATGCTCTAACAGAATGGGAGTGACTTCGTGAAAATATAAAAGGATTTGGATAACTTCACGCATATTTCATAGATATGATCTTTGAATGTATTACCTAATTTGTTACTAGTGTATACCACACGTCAGCAAAAATGGGATTCAATATTTTCCTTAAATAAATCTTTCAGGTGTGGATGACAAACAATTATATCCATCCTATTACTATCCGCGATTAAAATATCTTTGTACTTATGCACTGGTGAAACTCGTATCACAGATACGGTCATTAAGCATCCTTCTGAGCGCCACAGAGAGACGGAAGAAGCGGACACCGAACAAATATGCGAATAAAAAACACACCGGGGGTATTATTAGGTAGAAGTTTATTCCCTAGCGGTTTCAGATGCCGGTCTCTTGAATATTTTCATCTCTAATCTCTAATACAATAAAACACCACAATACGGTGTGTGTGTGGGTGAAATATACACCAGAACACGGCGTGTGGGTTATGTGTACACCACAAGTCCACGCTACGGTGTATGAGGGATATAATACATATATGTACACATGCACCACAATAGGTCGGCCACACAAACACATGTCCTATGTAGTTTTTAGAAGAAACCCATGGCTGAGGCGCTTCCATTGTTCAAGCGAGACTAGCCCCTTGTCATCGGTTCACTAAACCATCTTTTGTAAAGGACTTCTCCTCACCGTCAATTGCTGAGCAAATAAATGCCGTCGAAGACGGTTCTCGTAACTCTTCTTCACAAAACCCAAACTATACCACAGTTCTTTTTGTCTTTTCCCTTAACGCCGCCGACTTTGTCCCTGAACAAAAGGTGCCGGGACGTTTTTGTCTTCAAGGGCTGTGATTCAGTCTTTAATCGCAACAGAATCGCATTCGATATCGCGATGCCTCGTAAGCGGTCGTCAAGGGCCCGCTTGTGACCGTGGAGGAGGCGAGTTTACAGTACACAATGAGGCGATGTTTCTTCATTGTCATGCAGTCAAACAGGAAGATGTGACCTGGCATTTCTGGCTTCATTATGGGAGCGCTTCTCGAAGCCTCCCACAGTCTTTTCCTTGTTTAAAAACAGTAAAAATACCCGAGCTTCTGTCGAGAGGTTCAAAAATTCGTCAGCGTAGATGCCAAATGAGGAAACGTGATGGACCCAGGAACGGAAAGCCAAGGACGTGGTTACATACGGTTCAAAAATCTTCTGCAACGGATGGGCATGTTGAAAAATTCGGAGCGCGAATGTTCTTCTGTCCACGAACCGAAGACGCGACCATGGGAAATGTGCGTCCGGGGTGGAGCTAGTTGTAGCTGGGATGCCTGGTGGAGGGATGGTCAAATGAAACGTTTTTGTATTGAGGAACGAATCTTCGCAGAGTTGCCATGAACAAATTGTAGCAGGGCTACCAAGAGTAAATTGTAGCAGGGAAAATGCCTTCGGTGGTGAAACGTAGTAGAGTATAATAGTAATGCCGCAGGGATACCAGCGGGAGGGATGGTCTAATGAAATGTATTTGTATTAGGAAACAAATCGTTCCAGAGTTGTCATGAACAAACTGTAACAGGGTTACCTAGAATAAATCGCAACAGGGATACGAGCTGTAGGGCAGATTGCAAGGTATATTATTTTTACAATAAAACAAATTATTGCGAAGGTTCAACTAGACTAAATTTGTTAGCAATGGAGAAAATAATAAACAAAGCAGGGCAATTATTGAGGTCCCACTCCAAGCGCTGCTCCAACGACTTTATTCTAGAGGAAAAATAGTCCAACTAGTTGAAGTCAAAAGTAGACTATTTAATTACCTTTCTGGTGAATTTTTCAACATTACCAAATAATCAGCCTTGTGGGTATATCTGAAAGAAATTTTCTTTTCACTCGACAAAATTAATTACTCAACATTACCGAGGCAGCAAGAGACGTTCTCTCCAACGTACAAAGTTAAAGTAGAGCGTCTGAGTGGCGCAAATGTGCAGCACAATTGTGTATCTGCAGCTTGCACATCGCAATAGGAATTAATTTAAAGCACTCACACACGTATGAGTTTAGTTCCATTAGACTCACCTACTTGAAATATGCATGTCCCTACACCGTTCTCCAAATAATTTAGGAGATTTAGTTCAGTACAACTCTTATTCTTTAATTTAATTAGCTTTCGTTTTGTTCAGAAACTCTTACATGACGTCAGACACGCAGAGGCTGGCTGCGGTGGTCGCACTCTAAAGAATCGTGACGCTCTGCGTGTTGCCCACGCAAAAACTTAGGAACTTTCATCAAACGAATTGACCATTAATGTAATAAATATAACTCAATAAATATGAGACTGATTTTCAAATAATTCACGTCGTCGTACCAGCCTAGCTGGCAAATTTTTTTAAACATTGAAACCTAGCTAAAGTTAACTGTGTATGTGCTTCTAAGTGAACTTTCGCAGCGTGTTGTACTGGTACGACGTCGTGAGTTGCTCTAAAACCCCGCCTCCGCAACCAAAAGATATCGAGGCTGCTTTGACGTGCTTTTTGTTTCGCGGAGACGGGATGCGCAGCGCTTGAAAGTGTCTCGGCCGTGCGTGGTCAAATGCTCTACTTCTGAGCGAAGGGAACGCTT
>JACJUY010004505.1:12907-28090 GCA_014220935.1 Platorchestia sp. MABIK | reverse complement strand
GTCTACCGAGTCAAGTAAGTGTAATACATTGTACTAAAAGCTCAGCCCTCGACGGCAGAATACATTTGTCCAACTAAAGTCCACGAGATAGGCGCATTCTCCAAGAAATAAACACACGCCTCTCACGGATGCGAAGATGGTGAACTAAAAGTTAGCGTCTCAGTACATTGCTTCGTACACATCACTCAGACTGCGAACTTCTGAAAATGTCTCAGAACTTGGCAAACGGACATAAAATCTCAATGCTAACGAGGCTCATCTGAAATACGCACCAAACTTCTTAAAACATATAAAGAATATGTGGGGCGAAAAAATAAACTTTTTTCGAAACTAAACGAAGGTTAGCATGGCCGGGAAGGTGATTTAATCAATGACATTGAAAACAATTTCGATGAAAATTTACAGAAGCTATTACGCAAAATTAAAAACGATGATTCTTTCAATCATATAAACAATAAATAATTGGAATGAGTGAATAACCTCATCAACAAAGAAAGCGTCGTCGCAAACTTGAAGAAAGGCCAAACCATATGATATTATAATATTTTGTAAGGAATGGCACTTCTGCACTGCAATATACACGTTCGTATACATATTTTACAACACAAAGCTTAGGATGGCTGCGCAGCGAAGATGGCAACAGGCAGTTAAGAAGAGAAAATAGCCGCATGTTCGCAAGTATAAGGCAAGAAAAAGATCAAATTCATGGGCACTGCGAAGCTAAAATGCTCATAAATCAAGGCCCCTTGTTCTCCTCCCTCGAGAAATCAAGCTGCCAGAGCGACTGAGACGGATTTTATGCATTCCGAGCCCATCCACTCCTCCTTCATCGCCTCAAAAGCGCAGAGTAAATATTTACCTTCGCAAGTGACCGCAACAAGAACAGAAAACACGCACAAGTGATACGTGGCAACTGCCAGGCATCCACATTAACACGAGTTGGCAACCGTGCGCCAGCCTCCGGCAACTGAGCCAGGCCTCTGCGGTTGTCTTCTATCTCAGTTGCGATCGAAGGGCGGTTGGCAATTGCCGGGGTTTCATCCTGCCATTAAAATTGAGTCAAGATTATTTGTTTTCTTTCAGGGCAATGGCTGGCGTTGGCTCCTACGTTGGAATGCTGGCCAGCCACCGACAGCGCTGTATGAACTTGGGCTGCTCATGTAACGCATGGCAGATGGGGGTGCACTTTAAACACGAGATTCTTGTCTCAACACACGCTGTCCCCTATCTGATGTTCGTGTTTTGCCATTCGTTTGCTTCCTCTCTTTGTTGATGCTGGCTCTGCTTGAAGCGTTGAGTAATATTCATTAGTTATTCTTAGTTCTTTCTTGATTAGAGATGTTCATTAATTCCAAGACCGAGGGCTTACTTTATAGTCCGAGGGCTTACTTTTCGTCTCAAGTCTTACCTTGCTCGTTGCATCTACGGCTGGGGACGGTGGTTTGAATTCTCACTTTCTTTTTTGGTTCTCGTTCCGATTTTTCTTCACGCTCTCCGTCGGCGATTGCTCACAAATATCCTCCATTTTCCCTCCCTCTATAGTAATGGTGAAACACTTAATTGTATGACACGAGTATTCCGCAAGATATTTCTTTCAGCTTTCATGACTTGAACAGAGGATTTCACGTTTGCGTTAACCCTTAATACTTCGTAGTCTTCTTCCGATGATTTGTATTCTCAAGGTAGAAAATTCCATACAGTGCTTTCTAATCAGATTAGCATTAATTGTTTTCAACACCATCTTCGAAACGTTCAAAAATCAGCTCTTATTTTTAGCGGTGCACTTGATGCCAATTTAAGTGAATCTTTTCGTGAGTTCAACCAAGTTGGCTGCAATCTTGAAGGATCAGGATAGATGAGTATCCGTAAAAATACGTTATTTCCGATGAGCTTAAGCTCTGTAGTAGGTCATTAATACAGTTCGAAATAAACCATCTTCGGGTCCTATTTCCGTGTGCACACGAACAATGATAGCTTCAAACTTCCAAAGACCGAGATAATCATACATCATCATGACATAAATGCCGTCAACGTCGACGTAATCCACACACTCACTCAAGTCGACCGGCACAAAACACTCAATTGGACTGCCTTTTGAAAGAGAATTTGTCCGTACGTGAATCGATTTAACCAATTGTAGGCTCTGGATTCTATGTTCTCGGTCATTGGCTTCCTGCTGATGAGATTATGTCCATTATTACACCTCACATTTTAACATGGAAAGTGATAAATATTAGACATGAATGCAAATATTAGACATGAATGCAAGTATTAGACATGAATGCTTCTGAAGACAATACAGAGAGTCATGGTATGGAAATTTGAGTTCTGAGAGTATTTGAAATGTTTTAAAAGAATCATTTACGACAAACTTGTGCGCTTCCCCTTGTAAGACCTACGAATTAACTTATTATCTTATCAGTAAACAGGATTTCCATGGTGAGTCAAATCAGTAATGACGCTTTAATGGTAACGTATTTGAAGAAAACTTAATTCTAAGGGAAAGCTTGGTAAGTGATTAATTGATCTCATTTTCTAGAGCAAAATTGAAAACAATTTTGGACAGTGATAGAAAATAGATCTCACCTGTCCAATTTGTTATTTTCTGCCTAAGTTTTTTTTTCAATTTGTAGCCCTTAATTTGAATTTTTTTTCTGACACATAATACGTGTTAAGGTTCGAAGTTTGGAAACGATATTTTATACCGTTAGTATTGTTGCTTCGCTTGAACTACTTTTTTATCTTTATTCATTTCTAACTTTTCAAGTGACGGAAGCTTCATTTCGGTATCTGATCACGTGGAGGCTTGCTAAATATACCGAATTTGTACCAGCAAGCAATGGGTTTGGTCCAATTTTAGCTCTTGGCTTTTTAGTGTACGGAAGTTTGAGTTCATTCCTGTGTTTGATCAAGTAATTAAGAATTTAATTAGGCGCTTAAAAATTTGTTGTCGAATATTAGAGTTTCTGTTGACGTTGAATATTTTGTACGTAAAATATCCTCGGGAGAGTCAGTATTGGTGAAAGTTCTATAATAATTAGATTCTAAAATGAATAATAAGAATGGGTTTTACAGTCTTCGTTGGCCATAGAATTAATAGTTTTTATGATGCGCAGACTGCTTTACATTTGTATGAGTGCGATGTAGGTAGTGATTCAATTCCATGCTGAACATGCATGGAATGATCAACAAAAAGATTCAAGGGATTTTTAGTGCTTTCTTTAGTAAAATACGCTCAACTTCGAGCAAAACTTAACTGAATTTGTGCGATTTCGAGCGTGTGTGATCTATGTAATTTCCATAAGTCATTATTCGTTCTTGTATTTTAGCCAACCATTTTGATCTTCCAGTTTCAACATTTTTCCCTTGGTAAAATTATATTTCGTATAGAACGTAAGTAAGTTCGAACTTTGACTGGATGACATTTACGCCGATTTTATTTACCTGTAGCCTAAGTAAAACACTTTTTCATTTCAATACATTTTCCATGGGATTTTTATTTTACTTTGACGTGGGGCAAAACTCGGTCACAATTTACTGTCATCCAAAATAAGAATGACTTCGCAGAAAAATGCTGAGGATGTGAAAATTTACGAAGATCAGGATCGAATGGAAGAGGCCCAAAATTTTCAGAGAATTTTATTTTTTGATCATGAGTGACTGAAAATTCAAAATAACTCTTGAATGATTACTGTATATCAATGTATAGGAGCGTTCAAACATATACGTTAGATTTTAAGAAACTTATTATCTTATCAGCCAGATGAATTTTTTAAGATAATAGGAAGAATTTTTTTTTCGAGAAAAATCACCATAAAATGATATATACTTGATACGCTGGTGCACAATAGATGAATCGTATCAGCTAATATCAAAAACCATAACGACAAACGTGAAGAATTTTATAAATATGACTGGAATATTACGATCCTGAATATTTGTAATTCTTAATTGATGTTGAGTTCCTTTCTTAGCTTAAACAATTTGTTAAACGATTCCTCATTTACAACATGGAATAAATTTATCTTTTCGAAAATTTCGTTTACAGAATAACTCTAGAACTGAATTAAAGCTTCACATAGAATGAGACTAAAACTTTGATTCATAATTTTACAAAATTGCTTCAAGGCTAAAGTTACATACTGACTGCACGGGTTGAGTTCAGGGAACCTGGGTTGAGTTAAGAAGTACGGGTCTGGTGCATAAAGAACGATCTTTGTAGTCTCATTACCGTACAAAGGAAGAAACATTCATACCAGGTACCGGTAGCAAACTTCTGCCGAATTCCAATGGACACAAACTCTTTAATGAAAACGCTATTGATTGTTATTTGCAATAAGGTAATTATCCAATTGGATTAAATGCCTATTAATTTCCTTTGACAACACACGAGTTTAATTTACTCATTTATGCAATTATTTATTTAATTCTCTTTTAATGCCTTAGTTAGAACTCCAGCTTAACATCGCATTAAATATATACTCAACGGTCTACACCTTTTTCACATTAATTTAAAATAATTTTAGTTTAATTTTAAGAAAGCAATGTTATAAAAGAAATAATTGAAGTTATGTTTAAAATAATTGAAGTCATGTTTAAAAGAATTACAATTTTATAATTAAAGTGAAAAAGACGTTATTAACGGCCGGTGTACGCGTCTACAGTGTTTCCCCATCATCTCTGCATAGTTTCCTGGTACTTCCTACTATTCAATATTAAAAATGTTCAGAATGCATAGAACTTCTGAAATATTTTTTAGTGCTCACCACTAGAAATTCTTTCAATTTACTCTACACGCTGAAATGACAAGAACGCCTAGTGTCTAGTGCTCAACACTCGAAATTCTTTTAATTTCAACGCATAGAGTGAATTGAAAGAATATCTAATTTTGAGAAAATTGAGTAAATTGAAAGAATGTCTAGTGTTAAGCACTAGAGACCAGACGTTCTTTTAATTTACTCTGAGCGCCGAAATTATCATAACGAGGTTTTGAGGTCGCGTTTTTGTGGGTGTGTTTTGATGCCTAGGAAACACAGCTTAGTATCCATGTAAATAGTAGGACTAATTTACTCTTCACTAACCGAGATACTTACTTTTTCCAATAAAACGAGGGTACAAAAATATCTTACAAATGTCTCTCTAAATAATTCTGCTCATAACTCAAAGAACTTCAGCTGGAAACTTCAGCACGAACTGCTTGGAAAATTTCAAATATTTGCCGCATCAAATAAGCATTGATCGTTCGTTGCTATAAGCTTCTTTTCGAATTTGTTTTAGCAATTTCAGTCGAGCAGGCCCAAAAGAGGAGAATCACGCTCTGAAAAACATTCGTTAGCAACAAACGTTCTAGCGCTAGCGAGCCACTCGAATCATAACTGCAAATGATGATCCTGACTCGAAGGCTGGGAGAAATTCTCGCACAACGTTGAGCCCAAGATTCGTTTATACAAGCAAAAGTCGCGTTGCACAAAAAAATAACAAACTCTAACCCCATGCAAACAAAGCCCTCAAGTTTCAAACCGCTTAGATTTCTCTAAGACTTTCTCCACGAAGCGATTCCAACCTCACTCGAGAAACTCCCATATTCTAAAGCACTTAAATGAGTTCTCTAAGACTCTAGTATATGATACACTTATTTTTCCAAGACTTGGTGGCCGCGACGCGACTACTAATCGGCGTGTGTGCTTGGAAGACCGAGGCATGGCATAGCAATGCTCCCTAAATGGGCACCTTCTTTATCGTACGTCAGGCGCTCGCTGCGGCAGAACTTTATCTCTTGCCTATTCATCGGTGCCAGACGCACAACTCTTCTTGCTCAATGTCTTTCGGGTTGATACTTCGAGCTTTAAATTAGATGATTAAACTGTAATAGATGATGGGCTCGTGCGATATTCGCTTACCGAATGGAATGCATTTGATATTCATTATTGTATTTCCGAACACGTTCAAGTGGATGCCAGATTAACATTCCCGAGTTTAGCGAGCGTGAAGTATATGAACAGAAGCGGAGGTACTCATAATAAATGTTTCCTAGTGAATTTCATCTGCTTCCACAGTTGCGCTCATCTTGCTATTGGGAGCCTCCTATTTTGGACAGCAAAATTGCCAATCGATTTTGAATCAACCCATGCTATGTTTGCGTACTTATTTATCACAGTGTCTCTAAAATGAAATATCCAATTAAATAGATCCCATATCCAAAATAAATTTTGCATCATGAACGGTACAAAATTATTAAACATTTAACAAGTATAATACAAGAACACAACATTATTTAATTAAGTACACGCATAAGATCACTATTTCGTGAATTAATATCACTTCTTTTCATCCTATTCGTCATCTTCATACGTAACTACAGTTCTACTTTCGAGTGCAGGGAAACGTCATTGACGACATGAGGTAAAGTTTCGCAGGGGCTAAATGTTTTCGTAAATTACCGAACAACTTACGGGTGAACAATTTTGTACCCCTCAAGACTACACATTCTCATGATACTCAGAGTCAATTTAAACGATCGACTAATGGGGATGAATATCGGTTTCGTTTGAAGGCTTGCCAGTGAAAGGTAAGATGTTAGCGTGCGTCTTACGATTACATACTGACTAAGGGTTCAATATTAGTGAACAACTTAGGATGAGACAATCGTGTGCTACTTATCGTGGGATATTTCTGTGCGACTGAGACTTAAATGTTCAAAACTGATTGAAAGTTGAATATTAGTGAACAACTTTCTTCGAAATATTCAGGCTCAACTTAGGGGAAAATGAGAATACGCGACCATATGTTATAAATACTGAGTTAGGGTTCAATAGTTGTGTTCGGCTCAAGGTGAGACATAGAATATAGAGCGACACGTAAGGGAATATTAGGGTGCGACTTAGGGAGAATATTAGGGGATGACTAAATGAGAAAATTATGATCCGACTTTAGGGAAAAAGTAGGGCACTTCTAACGGGAAAATAAGAGTGCGAGTTCGGATGAAAATTAGGGTGCGGCTTTGGATGAAAATTAAGATGCGGCTTTGGATGAAAATTAAGATGCGACTTCGGATGAAAATTAGGGTGCGACATGGATTAAAATTAGGGTGTAACTTCGGATTAAACACCAAGTTGGGAGAAAATATTTGGGGGCACCACAATTACCCCCAAAGATGGTGCTGCCCCTACCCGGCTGCCCCCCACGTCTGGCCTGGCGTGTGCAGACATGGGGCGGCCGCGTCCGCAGGGTCGCACTTCGGCCTAAAGCGCGGAATCCGGGATTATTTACCGCCTTCTGGAATGTTTGTTCTCGTGTGTTTGAGTGGCGGGCTGAGTGTTTGTGTTGTTCAGGTGTTGCTGTTGCTCAGGTGTGAGATGCTCTACATGTGTTTGTGTTGCTCATGTGTTTGTGTTGTACAGGTGTTGGTGTTGCTCAGGTGTGAGATGCTCTACATGTGTTTGTGTTGCTCATGTGTTTGTGTTGCAGAAGTTTTTGTGCTGTTCTGGTGCTTGAGCTGTGCGTGTATTTGTGCTGCATTTGTGAGTGTGAGAGCTGCTGTAAATTTGTGGCACTCATGTGCGTGTATGCTGCATTTGTGTGGTGTGTATGTGCGGCGCACGTGAGAAATGTACATGTGTTCATGTTGCACATGTATTTGAAACGCACATGCGTTTAAGTTGTACGTGTGCTTACACTCCATATGTGTTGGAGCAACACATGTGTGTGCTGCGCATGTTTACTTGTGCTACACAGGCGTGACTGTGCAGTTCTCACCAGCACAGGTGCGATGGAGAACATTACTTCACTCTTTAAACTCTAACATGAAAAAAAATGTTTTCAGTCCCTCAAAAAAACGCAAGTGACCTGGGGAGCACATCTACCTTTTCAAAAGTGCCCGTAGAAACATTTTAAATTATCGTCATTGTGGCGTAAAATTCACGGCCAGTGCGGTACGGTTCGAGGGACGAATTAGTTCAAGCTAAGTTTTTTATAATAGATTGTGAGTGATTGCAATTCTTGCCTTTAGTTTGGTTTCACATTTCTGCCGCTCTTGTGGCCTTGTGTAAAGCATGCTAAGTGAGACGAGGTGTCATTTTTAATTAATTTTCTCTCAATTTAAAGTGGAAAATTCCTAATTCTCACTTTTAGCAAATAACACACTCTCCACATACACTCAATTTCCATCAATCATATACCGTATGAACCATAGAAAAGTAAATCCAACTTTAAATGTTAATAACTTAACAGTAAATGAAGATAATTTAATTCTAGTTTTTGTATTAAGTGAGAAAAATGTTGTCCCTAAAAATGTTTTATCACACTAAATTTGCTCGTATCAATAATGAAGTTCATAATAGTTGTAAAAATGCAAGTTGCACATAACATTTTAATGCGGTCATAAATAATACATAAGTTAAAGGGTTATTGTGATATTATTCGAAAAGACGAGTTATAACGAGAGCTTCTTTCAGGAAATCTCCGCTCAAATTTATTTCGAACTTCATTTAAACTCTTTGTTGCCGTAGACGTTGTTGATAGAAATGGGTTGCTCCTTTGTTAGTTGCATAATGATGGGTTGAGTTACTTGAAATTTTAATTTAAAGGTAAATTTTCAGTCTACTTAGACCTTTTTATACTCCGACCTAAAGCTTTGTAGTCAGGATACATATTTCTGCGCGTAATGCAACAAATGAAATTGAAATATGTTAATCCAAAGTTATTAACATTTAAAGTTGGGTTCAGCTTCATATGGTCCGTACGGTATAATAAAACGCCAGGTGTCCCATAAATTTATAAATAGATACATTTTTTTACGTAATTTTTCCTATGTTATTAAAATAGGAATCAGCTTGCTTAGTTGGTATCATCCTTCGAATGAAATAAAAGGCCTGGCATCAACTCACTTTTGTTTATAATAAAAAATTTTGCGTGAAAATTTAATCTAATAAAAAATGCGGCTTATCGCCATGAAAAAGATTTAGAACATTTTTTCACAAACCTCCAGGCGAATAATAATGAAATAATACTACACAGTTGTTGCTTGCTTGGTTGGTGCGTGTGTCTGTGACGCTCTTAAGGACGCTTAATGACCGTATCTGTGATACGAGTTTCACCAGTGCACAAGTACAAGAATATTTTAATCTCGGGTACTATAGGGATGGATGTATTTGTTTGTCATCCACATCTGGAAATTTGTTCAAGGAAAATATTGAACCCGTCATTTTTAACGGGTCGTACACACTAGTTTCAAAATGAATAACATGCACTTCCTTCTGATAAACCTTTTTCAAACAAATAACCCGCTCTCTCGATACACCCAATTTCCATTTCAAATAAATAATACGCTCTCCAAGTACACCCAATTCCCTATTTCCAATGAATAACACGCTTTCCAGATACACACAATTTACATTTTCCAATAAATAACACTCTCACTCGATACACCAGATATATATTTTCAAATTGATTACACGCTCTCCAGATACACCCAATTTCTATTTTCGAACAAATAACATGCTCCCTAGATACGATCAATGTTCCTTCCCCTTAAATAGCCCGTATCCTACATACACGTACGACTGCGAGCAATTTCAAGAGCGATAAATAAAAAAATACCCCAGACACGCCCTCATGCCACTTCCAGATACGACAGCGTGCAGTTTCCAGTAAATAAGGGACGGATATTTCATCACAAAGACCAAGATATTAAAGCCTATTTTCCGGAGAGCTATCCGTCACCTTAACTGTTCCGCCTTCCGCAGTTTATCACGAGATTCTTTGTCGTTCTCGGGCTCATTTGGACGCGTCGAGCTTCCTAAGTGATGCCGAGAGGCGCCTCGAATGTGTGGTTTGATTCTACGACTGCTCGCATTGTTCTGGCGTGTTTGAAAGTCGTGTGAAATGTTTGTTTGAGCTTGAGTTACGTTACTACGTCCATGTCAAGTAGCTTGTTGGAATTAATTAAATTATTTGAGGTTTAATTGAACGATTTCTGCTTTTTTTTGAGTTTATTAGCGTTTAATCTCCACTTTTTAGTGTTAAATTAAGCGATTACTTCCATCACGTGAACACATCAATGCTGATTTTGTGATCAGTTTGCGTCTTTTATTTTACGTTTATAGAAGTGATATAATCAGACGAGCATTTAACTTAACAGTTACTGTCATTTTTATTACTATCTATATCAATTATTCTAAGCGCTAATTATTGAACCTTCTCATTACACTCTTCTATTTCACGCGCTAAATAGAGTGCGTAAATAAGTGTGCGCGTCCCAGTTGAGGGAGAGAAGTACATTGTTTTTGTGCTTGTGATCTGGCTGGCGGTGTTGTGTTTAGAGCAGAAATGCGCTCTAACTTCAGTCCCTGTATTACACGCACTGCGTGCTGCTAAGCTCGTACTTAGTACTATTCTAATCAGCTGCGTATGATACACTAGATGCTACTAGTACTTACATTTGTTCACCAGTAAATGGGGGCTAGTTACAAATAGTACGTGTGTCATTGTTCACCAATTAATGGGGGCTAGTTACAAATAGTACGTATGTCATTGTTCACCAGTTAATGGGGGCTAGTTACAAATAGTACGTATGCCATTGTTCACCAGTTAATGGGCTAGCTACAAATAGTGCGTATGTCATTGTTCACCAGTTAATGGGCTAGTTACAAATAGTGCGTGTGTCATTGTTCACCAGTTAATGGAGCTAGTTACAAATAGTACGTATGTCATTGTTCACCAATTAATGGGGGCTAGTTACAAATAGTACGTGTGCCAGCTCTGATTTCTACCAACTAGCATCTATTTTTGCACTAAAACTTGAGAATATTTATCACTGCTAATTACAGGATGTACGATGTTACTTGTTAATCTATGTCGTCTTTTGTCCCTAAATATTGATTGCAGCTAAGGCGTATAATATCAATTTATATAATTCTGAATATTTATCTGGATTCAACGCTAAATAAGAGTGCTTACCGACTTTTTCCAACGAATACATTAATTGAAAGACCCCTGATGAGGATGATCCTTAATTAATAACTGCCTTCAATACAATAATAACTCCATTCACCAAAAAATATCTCCATTAGAGTGATGAATGAATTCATTACGTTAGTGATTGTCTTCAGTACATCAATAACTGTCTTCAATACATCAATAACTGTCTTCAATACTGCAATGGTTGTATTCAACACATGAACACATGTCATCAGTACACTAAATTTTGTCTTCATCGGGCAATTTTAGACAGTTTAAACCATTTTTAAACAAGTTATTTACTACAAGCGATACTTTAGTATGAAGTTTCTTAAGCCTTTTACAAAGGACACATTTGAGTATAGCTACTTGTGGGCCCGAATAAGTTCAGCTACTTTTTGGGCAGTTTATCATCAACACTATTCTAAGTTGTACAATTATGTTTAACCTAATTCACTTAACCTAGTTGCTGTCTTAACTGATCAATGAGTTGGTTCGCTAATGATCCAATGCTAAATTTTACAACACTAGTTAATATGGGTGAGTTATGGGATAAATATGAACAGTGTATCCTAAAACAGACTCAAGTTTAGACTTTAGCTCTATGGCCTTCATCATGATGAATTACCTTATCAAGATGAATCGTACAGCAGAAAACATTCCACTTGATTACCTTGAGATTGATAGTCCAATAGAAATAGGGATTCAATATTCGTTTTGCAAGCTTTGTAAGAACTTCTTTCGCAAATGTCAGCAGGGATCAAACTCCACGGCTTAGTTACAATGAAGAGGACACTGAGAGCTATTGAAAAATAAGAAAGTATGACGTTACTTTTTTTTCTGTCGTGCGGGCATGATGGCCAGTTTGTACAGTTAGTTATTAAACACAGTCGCAACTCCGTTGTTCCAGCGTTATTTTATATGATCTTGAACGATGGGCTCAATTGTTTTCGTATAGTACTATTATTCGGTTTATAGACGGAAATAAGCAGGCGCTAGGTTTTAGTGATATTAGTTTTAAATTGAGTGAATTTGAGTGTAAAGTAATGTTTTACGATGCTCTTTTTGATTTGTCACATTATTCTTGAATCTTTTATACATTACTTTAAATATTCTTCCTTCGTAGGGCTAGGTACGCTTGACGTTTTTTTTATGTTAATAACGATTTCCCCTTTAATTATAACTGTTCCAACCTGTGTGAGGACCAATAACTGCTCCCAATACAATAATAACTGTCTTCCATACATCATTACCTGTATTGAATACATCAATTATTGTCTTCAATACATCGATAACTTCATTCAATACACGATTAACTGTATTCAATACGTTAATAACTGTCTTCAACACGACAACAACTGTATTCCATACGTCAATAACTGTCTTCAACACGACAACAACTGTATTCAATACGTCAATAACTGTCTTCAACACGACAACAACTGTATTCAATACGTCAATAACTGTCTTCAACACGACAACAACTGTATTCAATACGTCAATAACTGTCTTCAACACGCCAACAACTGTATTCAACACGTCAATAACTGTCTTCAACACACCAACAACTGTATTCAACAAATCAATAACTCTCTTCATTAAATAGAAAAGTGCGAAAAATGTGACATGCTTCGCAGTCCCCCCTAAGTTTTACGGACACTACAAAACACTCCGTTATCATCATAAATGGATTCCACGTGAAATCTGGTTTGGAAGATTTTTATGAGAAAGGTCAACACATTTGCGTTTTGAATTTTTTCGATTTGTGCGTATGAAGTTAATGTGCTGAAAAATTCGACAGGATTTCTTACTGAATAATTTTCCTCATGATATTACTCATTGAATAATTTTTTTATTCGTTTACGTATGGAATTTTTTTTTGTCTCATAATTACTCATTTACTAAAATTAAAATATCGGATTCAGTGACATCGTGCATTTTGGAACCAAAATATTATAATGGATGTCTAGCATCAAGATAGGTGACAGTAGAATATTTGTTTAATTTATGTGAAACGTTACTAGCTTTAAATAATTATTACAATTATAATTTTAATGATACTTAAAACAACATTAATAACAAATTGGAAAGGAGAAGGGAAAACATTTCATGGTGCGTTACAGTCGAACAATTAGTTTTATTCCCCATTCGCTCTTTCCTCAAAACTTTATAAACTTGTTTCCAGTTTTTCGCTACCTTGAGATTCCGCACATTTCTAGAGCAGGTCATTTCAGTTACATCCTCTGAACCCCTCCTCAGCATCAAAACTATGACGTAGCCGTGTGATCGATTATACCTCAATTATGACCTCTCTTACTTATAGCAACCTGCATAGATTTTTTTGTATTTAACTACACATATGATAGGAAAATGAACGAACGCCTTTTTCGACGCCCTGCAAAGAAAGCATTGTGGGAAAATGTGAAAATATGCATGGTGTGTTTAAAGTACACTTTATGTGATTAATAACATTTTGCGTGGCATTTAACTTCTCATACGCAAGTGTTAGACTCACTCTCATGCGTGCTACATTCACACACTCTTGCGCTACACTCATCCTCATTTGTTTCTACACTCACGCATGTACATGTTCGACTCATGCTCCAAACACTCTACACTCCACTATCACGCTCTACACGCCACACTGACACTCTACACGCCACTCTGAGACTCTAAACGCCATTCTCACCTTCTACACGCCACACTGACACTCCACACGTCACACTTACACTCTACACGCCACACTCACACTCTACACGCCTCACTCACGCTCTACACGCCACACACTACACGCCACACTCTACACACACACACCAGAGCAACACGCCACCCAAAAAGCACGTCGCAGAGCGGGCGTAAGACAGCTGCGTGTTGACGCGCGTGTGTCGTTTACGCGCGTAGCTTTTTACGACAACTGTGCTTCTGAGCCGAGCATCAATTCCATGTGTTTTCGTATTTACGACACAACCGTGTTTACGACACATCCGTGTTTACGACATTCGTGGTCCGTGTTTACGACATTCGTGCCCGTATTTACGCGCACCGTGCGCTTTCTCAGCAGCTTGTTTTGCAGTGTAATTTGAGTGTCGCGCTTTACTCATTTGTGTAATTGTGATTTATTGCTGCGCGTTCTGGGAAAATTATTATTATTGTTATTGCTAGTCCGCCGAGACCGAAGCAATATACCCCCAAAGAGGGAGAGGGTCTGGTGGGGGACAAGGGAGGGGTCAGTCATAACGACCCGTTGGTTTAATTGTTCATAAAATGTAATGAATTTAATGTGGGAGGCGACCGTTTGCGTCTCGTTGTGGAATGTAACACCGTATTGAACTGCGTTATGTTTGGGAAGAATATGACCCTGTCGGGTACAGGAATTATTAAACTGTTTAAAATAGCGCACCATTAGGCCGTTCAAAATAACGCACTATTAAACCGTATAAAATGGCGTACTATCAAACCGTGTGAAATAGCATGCTTTTAAACCATTCAAAATTGCATGCTATTAAACCGTTTTAAAATAGCGCATTATTAAACAGTATATAGCACACTATTGAACAGAATAAAATACCATACTTGGAAAAAGTATTATCTAACTCAGTGATATTTAAAATAGCACATTATTTGAGAAAATAATGCACTACGTTCCTACAGGGAACATAAATTATTATACTGGACGATTTTTAATTATGGGGCATAAAAGATTGTTTCCTAACTCGTACGTTAACGAATAGATTTAAAGAAAAGCAAAGAATTTGCGGAACCCTGGAAAAAACTAGTTTTACTCAGGTTACTTTTTGATTGTAATATTCTTCCATGCGCCGCCCCCCCTGAGGGCAGACAAAAGTCAGCACGATTACGCAGGCTGTTCATCACGGCGCCGGAGAGATCAGATCCAATTCGCGGGATTTCTTCCTCGATGGATGCCTTGAGCTGTTGTAGATGTGTTGGTTTTTCTCAGTAAACTTTTCCTTCAAGGTATTCCCAAAGGAAAACTTCAAGGGTGACAGGTCAGGGGGAAGATGATATCCCAACTGGAAGATGAGTTGTTCTTTTGTCCAACTTCTCCTTTTCGGGGTATCGTACGCATTTTCCATTTGAATGTGGCTTTTATGCCAGACTGTGCATCTTGATTACAAACGTATCCAATGACACTAGTATTTTTCAGGATTTTATTGAAAAATTTTTCAACCCCTTTCAATAATAAAGGGTTTATAAAATATTCTTCCA
>JACJUY010004504.1:6121-68077 GCA_014220935.1 Platorchestia sp. MABIK | reverse complement strand
CACCCTGTACTTGACCTGTATTTACTGGACCACCCTGTACTTGACCTGTATTTACTGGACCATCCTGGACTTGACCTGTATTTACTGGACCATCCTGTACTTGACCTGCATTTACTAGACCATCCTGTACCTGACCTGTATTTACTGGACCACCCTGTACTTGACCTGTATTTACTGGACCATCCTGTACTTGACCTGTATTTACTGGACCACCCTGCATATGAGTTACATATGTCAGACCACGCCCTACTTGACCCACATTTGACACCAAGCGAGCACCTGCACTAAGTTCCCCCAGTTTCCACAGGTGCGAGAAGAGCCCTACATCTACAGGGCCTCATTACGGAAGACGTCAAGTGGACACCGACTTCTTGTTTGTCTTGCGATGAGTTGAGATGAAAGTTACTGTCCCGAGAGCTGCTTGTCTTGATTTATAATGAACTTCTACGGTACCAGAAGAAGAAGACTCGAACTTATATGGTAGGATGGGTTGCGTAAGATGTGATTAGGAATTAACTTCTCAAGCGCTTGGTAATTAGAAGGGCACGAGTGTCTGTTTAATTCGATCAAACTTGAGCTACTATCAGGATAGAAAGCAAATTACCAAGCCAGGAATTATTTACTAAAGCTCTCAAATCTTGCCACGCTCCTCCCGTGTTGGGCCATATGTGTACCACTAGGTAAATTGCTCATATATTTAAATTTAAATTGCTCATTTCTATCGTTCCGATATAAATCCGAAAATACCGAAAATTTATATCGGTACGATATAAATGAATGATGTTTTATCTGTTTTATGCTGTTTTTAAAAAATAACTGTCAACACGCGAAGTGAAATGTTGTCGTGCAATGGCATTGTCATATTTGTCAGGAAAGATAAAAATGTCTTTCAACAGTTGAGTCGATTTCCCAATTCTGCTATTTACTACCTACCCAAACCAAACGTTCACAACCGCGGAAACAAAATTTTACAACAAAAACAGAACAAGATGTAAGCAAAATTAGTCCAAGAGCGGTCATTGAGAAATTTTGTTATTGGGATGATAAAAATGTTTTGCAGAGCGATCATTAAATATTTAAAGAATGACCATCAGACAGGGTTCGCAGAATGATCATCAAGAGGGATCAAATTATTACACATTTCATCGTCAAAAATGGCTAAAAATTCAAAGCTAGCAATTGAAAGGTTGCCAAATCTTCTCTAAGTCTTAGAAAGGACTAGTTGAAACGTGAAAATGCAAAGGTTGCATAATCTCTCCGTAATGACTGCAGAAATATCAATGAGAGATATTTACTATAGGGCTGTCATACAGATATCCCAGAGCTATTAGTTAGAGGTATTTATTAATTTGAGTTCAGGCTTGGTAAATAGGGTGATCATTAAGAGGTATTTATAGCTTTGATTTCAGGCCGAATAAATGGGGTGATCATTAAGAGGTATTTATTACTTTAATTTCAGGCTTGGTAAATAGGGCGATCACAAAGATGTAGTTATTACTTCAAGATCCGGGATGGTAAATAGAGTAGTGGCGGGATAAAACTCAAAATTATCATTTAATTTGTGCTAAACTCAATACCAACATTTAACTTTCGAATGGACAAAAAATAAGGAAAAAGCGTCAAATCAAATCTTTTTAACAGCTCTTAATTTCCAGTACCTTTGACACAGTACATGCACTGAACATATTTCACAAATCAAGTCTTTTCTAGCACTTTAACTGAAACGTGCGCCACCGGTGGCCACAGAAAGGATTTCCATAATTCCGCTGACAGACCAGTAGTCACAAACTCAATTTTCATACATACTTAGTTTGAAGCTAAATGTGTGCATGATCCAGTCAATGTTTGCTATTGTCAAAGTTGCTTACTACAACGGACTTAAAATTTGAGTTGAATATTGGATTTAAGTTTAACCTATTGCTAGCAAAGTGTTGAAGCTTTTATGTAATTTCCACTGCCTCTAACACAACGCCTTTTGTGTAATTTCCGAAATTTTTACGTAATTTCCGAACACCACGCCTTTTATGTAATTTTATGTAATTTCCAATACCTCTAACACCACGCCTTTTCGTAGACGTGCAAGTCAACTAAAAAGAACAGTGAGAATTTGCTTCTCTCTGTCACTCTGATACATCTGTCACTCTGCCACTCTGACACTCTGTCATTTTGTCACTCTGATAATTCTGTCACTCTGCCACTCTGTCATTTTGTCACTCTGACACTCTGACACTCTGTCACTCTGATAACTCTGTCACTTTGACACTCTGACCCTCTGTCACTCTGATAACTCTGTCACTCTGACACTCTGTCACTCTGATAACTCTGTCACTTTGACACTCTGACACTCTGATAACTCGGTCTCTCTGACATTCTGACACTCTGTCACTCTGATAACTCGGTCACTCTGACATTCTGACACTCTGTCACTCTGATAACTCTGTCACTCTGACACTCTGACACCCTGATAACTCGGTCACTCTGACATTCTGACTCTCTGTTACTCTGTCACTCCGATAACTCTGTCACTCTGATAACTCTGTCACTGATAACTCTGCCACTCTGTCACTCTGATAACTTCATTCCTCCATCTCTGATGCAGTTGCCTCTTGGTCGAAATCGTGTCTGACTTCATCGGCTCCTCCAGCAAATTGCTACGACAATGAGACTGATGCCGCGTGATTTGTTCTGATGTTGGATGGAGATCCTCTTCATGAAAGCCGATTATTAATCACTGGATGCCATTTCACTGCAATGTTCCCTGTATTAGCTTTTTTGTGGGCCAAAATCCATAAGTGCATGTTTTTTTTGTTGGCCAAAATCTCCAAGTCATGGTTTTTTTTTGCTGGCCAAAATCCACAAGTCCTGGATTTTTTTGTTGGCCAAAATCTTCACGCCCTTGGTTTTTCTGCAAACACCATAGAACACAAATACAAGGTTATTTTTCAGGAAATACCGAGAATGAGGTTCTTAGCCAGAAAAATGCAGTTCAGTTATGCCAGGGTAAAGGCCTTAACCCTTTTGAGTCTGCCGGGACATTTGTGTCCCACCAGATATTTTAAAAGTCCACAGGGCTATTTATGACCCAGAAACCTGTTCTATGATATCAAAACAGATAGTTATAGATTCAGCAACTATTCGCGCTACTTTTCAGCCATCTATTACACAGCGTCAGAGAGCAATAGCGCTCAGTTGACCTGCTACTGCTGATGATAAAATTTTTTACTGTTTTCCTAGTTTTTTTACATTTTTTTTCTGCAGAGTAAAATTATTGTTGTAATCCTTTAATGTAAATATATATTCAAGATTATTTGAACCCTATTGTTCGTGACTGTCTACTGGAACATGATCATCCCAGTACACGTAAACTAACATGTCTGCTGGCACACGTGTGCTAATCCAATAAAATAAAAACCTATGAAATTCCTATAATATATATTAATTAAATTGCTTTTGGCTTAATGTAAACGCAGAAATAATGGCAAAAATGCTGAGTGAGAAGAATTCTACGTAAAATTTGGCACGCTTCATTTCAGTTTTGGGGTTAAAATGACGATTTTTGTCTGTGGACCCAAAAATTTTTCATTGTTTGTACATTTCCTCAATTCTCCACTTCAGATTCGAAAACGAAGTTAATGCTACATCTCAAACACTGAGAGTCAAGTTCTACAAAGCGTTTTTTTGTGTCTTTTGCCCAGTCATGTAGATTTCAATTAGTACTTGTTGTGTTAGAAAATAAGAAAATTTTCATATAAAAAAGGAAACATTTTCTGAGCTTCCTTTTTCTTCGATAATGTTTAACATTTTCTGATCAATTAACTACTGAAACAGTTGCAAGCAGCCTTTCAATAGAACTTCCTGGAACTTTGGGTATTCTTACTTTTAAAAAATGAGTAGTTTGATTAAAAAACAATAGGTAGTCTGACTCATTAGAAAGAGAAATCTGAGTAAAAAAATGTCTTACTCATAGATATGTCTGACAGTCTGACTCAGATATGTCAGATAGTCTGACTCAAAGATATGTCTGATAGTCTGACTCAGATATGTCAGATAGTCTGACTCATAGATATGTCTGATAGTCTGACTCAGATATGTCAGATAGTCTGACTCAGATATGTCTGATAGTCTGACTCACAAAAAATGGTTCTCTCTCAAGATTAATGGTTTCTCTGCTCTTTCAATCTTTCTTATATAGACGCCGTGGTTTTAATTTTTTAGACCGAGGTTGTTTAGAGTTGATTTTCATATGGACTCTGAAGAGAAGATATAAGTTTATTCATCAGTTCATTTCTTGAATGAACTGAGCATACACACTTTGCCAAGTTCGTATGAGTCTGCATAGTAAATTCGTAATCTGTAATGCAGCTAGTTTACAATCCTCGCAATTTACAATACACGGAGTCTACAACAGACTAAAGATTACTATGTACGCAAATAGTTTACAATAAGCCGAGCTTACAAATCACTTTGATAAGGACTTCGTCACCAATACAGTGTACATATACTGAGTGCAGCAGTCAATCCCACATTTTCATGAGGCTGTGGAAGCCTAAAAATGCATGGTTGACTGTCGCTCCCTGTAGTAGCCCCCAAGAGAGAAGAACTCTCCAACCAAGTCATCATTGAATTTCTTGTTGTGTGTCAATCGGAAAAGCCATCGCTTGTCGAGGTCTCCGCGCCATTTGAAGCGCTCAAACTCGCAAAACTTTTGCCGGAAATCGGAGCTCGAGTGTTGACAAATTGTCGAGGAAATTAACTTTCGTTTGCGCCCGCGTCCGACGGGTCGGACTCCAAAAGGCGCGACGTCTGTGGGATACCCGGGGGAAAAACAACCATTTCCATGCTTTCGATAATCTTAATATTTCTAAGTTGTTCTCCATGTTTGTTTTCGCACAGGAAAAGTATTAATCATGCCCATTGGATAACGGGGGAAAACAGCCATTTCGATGCTTTCGATAATCTTCAACTGTATAAGTTGTTCTCCATGTCAATTTTCGCGTAGAAAAAGTTCCATGCTCATGAAATACCTGGAAAAAACAATAATTTCCACAACCATTTCCATGCTTTCGATGATCTCAAACTAAGCTGGCTTTTGATGAAATTGAACTGCCTTAGTTAATTGCTCTCCATGTTTATTTCTGTGCAGAAAAAGTATTAGCCGTGCTCGTGAGATCAGGGGATACAACAGCAATTTTTGTGGCACTTTTAATCTCGCTGATCTTGCACTTTTAATGTTACTCTCTAGGATTTGTTTTACGGCCAAAAAAAGTATTAGCCTGTGATTGGGATTGATTTATAATTGAAATTAATTGATGTATTATTGTGAATGTTACATAATTATAATTAATTGTTCTGTAATTATGATTCACGCTCAATATTCTTTGCTATGCGAAGGTTTCGTTTATCACTCAACTATGACGGTATTAATTTGATTAACAACATTATTTCAACTTTATTTCATTAAAATTATCTAAAATACTTTAATTTAAACAGCGTATCTCAAAGCATCTTTCTATATCCTGACGATCTTAGAGTTCTGTTAGCTGAAATTTTAATTCATTTATTCTTGAAATAAAATGTTGCTGAAAAGAAAGCTGAAGTACTTTTTCGTACTAATTAATATACTCAATTAAGCAAAAAAATATAGCACCGTGATAAAAATTCTCGAAAGCCAACCACCATGTTTTCCAATGCGAATATTTTCATCGGAAATAAATTCTTTCAACTGGAAGTTCATATGACTGCGGTCGTCATTTCATTTGTGCTTTTATATCATGAAATCGTTTTAAATTTGAGCGGAAGAAAATGAGCGAAAGGAAATTGAAAAGAGAAACCGTTCTCGCATATAACAGTAAAATACTGTATGAACGAAGGAATTTTTGACAAGATCGCTTGAAAAATTAAACTGGACTTAATTGAGGATCTGCAGTTGGCAAACAGCTGTGTAGAGGCAAGCAGGCAAGCAGGCAGACAGGCTGGCAGGCAGGCAGGCAAGCAGGCAGGCAAACATCTGTGCAGAGACAGGCAGGCAGGCAGGTAAACAGGCAAGCAGACAGGCAGGCAGGCAGGCAACAGGCAAACCAGCAGGCAGGCAGGAAGGCAAGCAGGCCACAAGGGAAGATTCTCTGCCAACAGCTCCTTTTGTAATGTAGGGATCAGACAATACTGGTGAAAGAGGACTGTCCAAAAACTTCCTACTTAATGAGGTTTTATTCTTCTACCTACTCTTCAGTCACGTGTGGAAAAAATCACTGTAACAAGTAAAAATGCGATTAATAGATTAGGGGGTTTGCTTTATTTGCATTGAAGCCATTGTTTATTCCTCATAATAAAACGAGTCTGGCAGCTCGTGTCAGAAATTTTAATCCAAGTTTTCCTCCGCCGTTGTAAGTACGTGTGTTTGCAGTTTAACCAACATTCTAATGCTTTGATAATGTTCGTAAGCATTCTAATGTTTCTATGTTAAAGAAGTGTTCATGAATCCCCCTGTTAATCTCTTCCATATGTAAATTCAATGCCATGGAAGCTAATAATCATTTTTATTTAGGGGTGATTGTATCTCATATTTTTATTTTTTACTCAAATAATGAATGAGCACGCGGTGGGTTGATAAATATTCTCTTTATTTTTCCCAAAGACTTATTGAACGCTAATTGAAATACAACACCTAGCTCATTGTATACCTGATTCAACGAAATAAACATACAGAACTTTATTTGAAATACAACACCTGGCTCACTATATACCTGAACCAAGAAAAAATTCATCTTCTCTGATGTTATTCTAAATGCATCCATTCTCAGGCAAAAGCAAAACCCTCGCAGTGCCTGCAGCCAAAAATCGCACAAAAAATTTTCTGGCAGGACGAAGAAACGGACGGCAAATAGGCACAGGGTCCGATATTTTTCTTGATGACATTGGAATGAGATGAAATCTACTGGAATAAAATGAAATGGGACTTTCTTTCCCCTTGGGTCTGGAGCAAGTTCAGAACCTAGACTCTGTACGGACTCTGAATGAAGACTGGATGATTCAGATGTGGGTCATAGCCTTCTGTATGGTCTTGCGTAACCTCGATATGGAAATTACGTTCCAGTTCGTTCCATCACAACCGAAGTTATGATTTTTATGCAGACAATTCTGTAAGTTTTTAGGAAATGCTCTATAAATAAATTATAAAAATACGCATCCATGCACATCGTAAGAAACATGATAGCCTGTTACATTTCTGTACGAAAATATTATTCGTTCAACTAACCGTTCTGAATGATTTTGCATCTAAAACAAAAGTGATGACAGTCTCAGGAGGTTCATGCTTCTCAAATACGCTAAAAAATGATGCTAAAATGCTTAAAAAAAATGACTGGAGGTTTCGTTCATCTCCAATTTTCTTATTAAGGTAATGGAAACATGAATGCAGCACAAGGTAGGTAAACTCAATTGAAAGAACAACATGCAATCATTTAAAATAACTGAAATCATTCCAAGTGAATCACAAAAGGCAACGACGACATTCCTTGCATCCCAAAGACATCACGCGTATTAAAGAAACAATAATTCCTGAATTTAACATGAATTCTACTGAGACAGGAAGACATTGAATAATCAAACACTATTCAGATATACGTTTACTTGAAAGTTGAAAAACCGATCTAACAGAAGCTCTTAATTCTTCCACAAAATATCGAAGTCCCTAAGCCACATTATGCTGAACAGCAACAAAAGGAATTATTCCCCAGCTCCGCTTTATCAACTCGGTGAAGATGCGGCGCAACAACACTTGCAGTTTAACATCCAATTTCCCGAGAGGCAAGAGAATCATGAATTATTCACGTTACTTGCTGTGTTGTTTAAAGATATGCCACCATTACACGTAGGAGGGTGGCAGTGTCTTCGGTTATAAGCGAAACAATGGAGTTCATTCTCTGCAAGATGTTGCATTCGGATCAAAATTAAGCTAAGTGTGGTTGACTTGCGTTAATGCGTTCTATATTTTAATTTCCTCTGCTTGTTTGAATATACTGTGATAAAAAACAACATTATTCAGAAAAAAATTCCATTAAATTTGACGTAAACTTTTTTCAATAGTTTTATTCCGAGCTGAGAAATGTATCTAACACGGTCGCGACTTGAACCGCCTGCGTACGAGTATACGGAGGGGATTATCATAATGCTGCTGACCGACCAGAAATCGCACACTTAATATCAATTAATATTTTATTCAAGCGAAATGAAATCATGATCAGATTTAATGCTGGTGTTTTTAAACGGCTTACTTAACGATTGACTAATATCTTTAGATGAATGGTAAACTTTAGCTTAACCCATCACTGCCAATGTGTCAAAATTTCATCTCAAGTCATCCATCAGTGAAAAAGTTAAAAATTTAGAGGAACTAAATACTTACGTGCAATCAAATTTCAAAACGTACTTGAGCGTCCAGAACGTCAACTTCAAAAACATTCTGTGGCCAAGCAAACGGATCATGGAAGACTTGCAGCAACTTCCTCTTTTTCGACAGCAACTTGAAACGTGACGCTGTTGGGACACACTATGCACTTCGAGAATTTGTAATAAAACTGGAGTGTAAATTACCTTCCCAACCTTAATTACATTTTGAAATATCACTGTTTGAAACTTCGACCGCAATTGGTAAAACTGAAGTTCAATGCAACTCAAATTTAAAGTCTATTGTAGTAAGCAATGTCGAAAATAGAAAACATTACCTGGACTATTCCTTAATAACGTACTTATGAAAATTGAGTTTATGACTTCTGGTCGGTCAGCAGCATTAAGAAAATCCCCTCCGTAGCCACCGGTGGCGCACGTTGTGGTGAAAGTGTTAAAAAGTTGAAAAGATTTTTTTAAATTTTGCGCTTTCATTCCAGGCCAAAGCAAAAACTTGCAAAAGAGGTTATGTGAGAACTTCTTGGAAAACCCTGTTCGATATTGTACTCTGTTGTATCTCGCAAAAACTTTCTATTCAAGTTCCCAATTTTAGAAATATTTTACGAATTTTTATTGTCTTTGAACTCAGTTTCTTCTTGAATGAGACGGGGTGAAAGCTTTCATTGTTCGTGAGAAACCTGAGCATTTTCAGTTCTCGTTTCTTTATCGTATCTTCAATTCTCGTATCTTCAGTTCTCGGATCTTCAGTTCTCGTATCTTCAGTTCTCGGATCTTCAATTCTCGTATCTTCAGTTCTCGTATCTTCAGTTCTCGGATCTTCAGTTCTCGTATCTTCAGTTCTCGGATCTTCAGTTCTCGTATCTTCAGTTCTCGGATCTTCAGTTCTCGTATCTTCAGTTCTCGTATCTTCAGTTCTCGTATCTTCAGTTCTCGGATCTTCAGTTCTCGGATCTTCAGTTCTCGGATCTTTAATTCTCGTATCGCACAAAATCGCAAAAATTTCCCAAAAACTATTTCTGTAATAATAGTCCACCAGTCATGGCCAAAGTACGAGGGTCGTGGAAGACATGTCTTAACAATTTGAATAGGATATGGTATCAAAGTATAAAAAAATCCTTAACAAAACAAATGAGAACGCTATTTTACGAAATTCCATAGCCCGTACTACGATGCTATTTCAACAGAAGACAAATAGTTGGAAGCCATGAGATTCTTCATAAAACAAATGAGAAAGCTATTTTATAAAATTCCAGTGATTGTATTACGATGCCGTTTCTGCAGATGACCATTAGCTGAGAAGCCATGAAATTCTTTATAAAAACCAACAAATAAGTATTCTATTATATAAAATTCCAGTGATTGTATTAAGATGCCGTTTCTACAGTTGACCAGTAGTTGGATGCAATGAGATTCTTCATAAAACAAATGAGAAAGCTATTTGATAAAATTCCAGTGATTGTATTAAGATGCCGTTTCTACAGTTGACCAGTAGTTGGAAGCAATGAGATTCTTCATAAAATAGGTGAGAAAGCTATTTTATAAAATTCCCGTGCCCCTATTATGATGCTATTTCTATAGAAGCTCAATAGTTGGGAAGCAAAGAAACGGAAGCCATGAAATCATTTGTAAAACAAATGGGAATGCTATAGCAAGGAATCCTTTATAAAAAAAATTGGAATGCAGTTTTATGAAATTCCAATGCCTGTACTACGATGCTCTTTCTACAGAACACCAATAGTTATAAGCAATGAAATCGTTTTTAAAACAAATGGGTACGCTATAGCAAATAAATTCTTTCTAAAAAAAAGTGAATTCTATTTTTATAAAATTCCAGTGCCTGTATTTTGATGGTATTTCTATGGAAGGCCAATAGTTGAGCAGCAATGAAAGGAATTCAGCCCCCTCTGTCACAACTGCAAGGACGCTCCACAGCCCCAGCCCTTTAAAGGCACTCTGCCAGGCGTAGAGGGCTGCCGCAGCATCTCGGCTTTGATCTTTCCATAGACAGGGGCTGGATTTTCCAACAATTTACGTCGTCTTAGGGGAATACCCAGCAGCGCAAGTCGTGGTACAATAGGCAACTTAAAGACGCACCGGTTCTTAACAATTTGTTGAACTTAAGTAAAACATTCAACTAAAATTTGAAGTCAATTGTAGTAAGCAATGATGAAAATAGCGAACATTAACTGAATCGTGCCATTATTAAACTCTGATTTGAATATTTTTGAAATTGAGATTGTGACTACTGATCAGTTAGCAGCATTATGAAAATTCTCTCCGTGTACCACCCGTGGCTCACGTCGCAGTCAAAAGGTTCCGTGGTGGCGGTACAGCTGATGACGGACAGCCAGAACTGTGCATCTAGCGTTGTAGTGCAACAGTTGTAAATCATCGGAAGCATCTTTTGAGAGCAAGCATTCGTACAAATGGTACGAACTGGCACTAACGTATAATACGAACAGGCACGAACATATGGCACGAACAAATAGCACGAACATATGGTACGAACAAATGGCACGAACATATGGTACGAACAAATGGCACGAACATATGGTACGAAGTGGCACTAACGTATAATACGAACAGGCACGAACATATGGCACGAACAAATGGCACGAACAAATGGCACGAACATATGGCACGAACAAATGGCACGAACATATGGTACGAACAAATGGCACGAACATATGGTACGAACAGATGGTACGAAATGGCACTTCCCAACCTCGTGGTGACATTATAACGCAGGTCACCGAGGATTGAAAAATGTATACATTTGTAATAAGACAAGAAGAAAAACCATTTCATTATCTCATTGAAGAACCAGGAATATTTCCGTACTCAGAAATAGAGAAATATTCACATCTATTATGATAGTTGTGAGGGGATAATAGTCGAGACTCGACTATTATAATAGCTGTGATAGTAAGAATAATAACGCAAGACTAGTGTGATTGACCACTATTCGGTAATACAGATGCTCGTCTTCTTTGTGGCCGAGAGTAACATCTTCGATCAGAAGATCCCACGTTTGACCAGGCATCGAGACGGAAACCAGAACGTTTGCATCGTTTCTATTGTTAAGTAAAATCGTGTTCGTAACATTTTGCGCTCGTTTTAATTCGAGCGTTGCATTTGAAAGCAGCACTAGATTCCATTTAAGCTGTAAGGGCCTTGATCAACTAAGAAGAACGACGTTTTCAAGCTGAAAAGCTGATCAGATGAGCAGCACTGGGCTGCGTTGGCCGAGCTTCAAGTAGGCGAGACTCGGTGTTTCTCAGTTTCTGGCCAAAGATCGTCAATTTTTGGGTTATTTTTGCATGAATTTCCAGTGGAGAGTTCCCAACATCTACCAACCCGGTTAGTAAATGCTGAGTGGTCTTCCGTATTTCAGATGCTGAGTGGTCTTCCATATTCCAGATGTTGAGTGGCCTTGCACGTTTCAGATGCTGAGTGGTCTTCCATATTCCAGATGTTGAGTGGCCTTGCACGTTTCAGATACTGAGTGGTCTTCCGTATTCCAGATGTTGAGTGGCCTTGCACGTTTCAGATGCTGAGTGGTCTTCCATATTCCAGATGTTGAGTGGCCTTGCACGTTTCAGATGCTGAGTGGTCTTCTGTATTCCAGATGTTGAGTGGCCTTGCACGTTTCAGATGCTGAGTGGTCTTCCGTATTCCTGATGTTGAGTGGCCTTGCACGTTTCAGATGCTGAGTGGTCTTCCGTATTTCAGATGCTGAGTGGTCTTTGTGTTGAATTTGTTTCCAAAAAAGTCTAACATGAAAATTCTAGCCAGAACAGATCAATCTGGTCACAATGTGATGAAAGATTAGAAAGAAATTTGCTCAAGGTATTGAAGAGATTAATGATTAGCTATAACCTATTCCTTCAAATTGTGTTCAAATTTGGCCGTCGAAAGCATAATTCTTATCGTCAATTCCTAATATCTAAAATGAAGACCTTGACTGTCTGAAAAAGTTTCGACTATTTTGTGCTGGAACCCTAAAGAAAGAGGTTCAGAAAAGGGCAAAACTAGAGAAGATTAACCTAAAATTTACTTCAACACTTCTTTAAGGCTGCGATACACTTGTGCATATTCGTTCGAAGAATTGCCTCACATTCTAATACAATTGGACGCTCTCTTAAATTCAGTGCTGCTACTGATTAAAATGCTTCAAAACTCCAACGAAGTTCTAGAAGTTAATCTTTATCGACCCCAAAGGATTTACTTCTTCACGACGCTGCAACTAATGTAACGCCTGAATGCCTGCTTCAGTCTGTTTTCTTATCGAAATTTTAGCCGGAAATATATCTCCTGCTTGTGATATTAAGTTCACAATCTTCAAGGAATAAAAAAAATGAGTTTTAATTTTAAAGATGCGAATGGCAATGAGAAAAATTCAAGTTCACTTGAATTCAAGTTCACACAATCACTTCTTTCAGCGTTATCAGCCCATTTGCATTACTTTTTTGTTAAATAATATCGTGTTTGGAGTATTTTGCATTCGTATCCATTTAGGCATTGCAACTGAAAGCAGCACGAGCTTCCATTTAATTCCTGAATGTGCAAGTTCGTGAGTTTTTTGTTTCCGATTGCAGAACTTTGTGTATGAGGAGGTAATCGCGTGAAAGTCTTTCACCGTCAAAATTCAAAATCTCTTTCAATGACCAGTTCCAATTTGCGAGAATATGCTCATGTAGTTTAGGCAAGGACAAGGTTTTTCTGAAAATCTAACGCTGAGTTGCACTTAAATGCGCAAATATTATGGAGAGTAAAGAAAATCTAACGCTGAGTTGCACTTTATTTAGAATAAGCTGTTATCGATTTTTTTTTAGAATAAACTGTTATCGAATTTTATTGAGATTTATTGAGATAAACTGCAATCGAATTTTTTTTAGAATCAGCTGTTATCGAATTTTATTGAGAATAAACTGTTAAGTTTCTTTTTTTCCTTTTGATTGACATTAGGTTTTGATTCAATTTTACCGTGTCAGAAGGGAGAGTAATTCACACGAGCAGAATTTTGCCGCTTGTGGGTTCAAATGTTTTGCTATGCAGGGATTAATTAAACAAAGGTTTATTGCTAAATCCTACCACACAAGCGACTACGATAAGAAAAGCTGAAGTTCAACATTCAACTCAAATTTAAAGTCAAAAGTTGATAAAATTGTATAAATACCAAACATTAACTGGGTAAATTAAAACTTTTAATTTTAAAAGATTGTTAAAAACATTTCAAACTGACTCATCGATGGGTCGTTTCGCACGTGGAAAAACTTAAGTACGACCCATCAATGGGTCGTATCGCAAGCAACGTGTTAACTATTCATTGAATAGTTTTTTTTTGCGATGGTTGGAATTAAAATAGACATTTGAGAAATTGAGGGCAAGTGAATTGTTTATTACACAACTTGATTCTTCACATTGAGTCTAAAGCAAATTTTCTGCGTTTGGCAAGACGCTCAGAAAAGTGGAAGACCACTTTTGTAGAGCTGTTCACTATGTAACAAATTGTTAGTATTTATGTGAGAAATTATGGTATACTACAAATGGAGCAGCAAATAGAATTTTGAAGGGAGAATAGATGCTTTATTTTAACACTTGACGGTGACGCAAAGGCTGAAGCGCCAAGCTTTTTTGTCAAACTTGCATTTTTTACCATCATGTTTATGGTTCAAAATTCGATCAAAATACTTTCATCTGGTCTCCAAGTTCTGACATTTCAATAGTTCTGTTAGAAATATGAGGGAAAATTACTCTCTAAAGTAATGACCTCACTCACAAAACATCAATATGAAATATTTTGAGTGGTGGGTGGGGATGAATTACATTTGACAAGAGTAAGAAGAACTCATTCACAGTTTCATCAAGATTGAGTTTCTTGTTTAGTTAACTAATTGTCTATGAGTTCAGGCCATGAATAAATGAATCTGTTTGAAAATACATGTAAGAAAATGTTTAAGAAAATGTCGTGGAATATTAAAACAATAAAGTTAATGATTTGTAATAATAGAATTTTGATGTAAATATTTTGGAATATTAAAACATTAGGTAAATGTAATGGAATGTTAAAACATCAAATTAAATGTAGTGAAATATTTGAGCATTAAAGTAAATGTGGTGAAATATTAAAACATTAAAGTAAATACTTTGGAATATTAAAACGTTAAAGTAAATGTTTTGTAATATTAAAACATTTAATACAATATTTTGGAATATTAAAACATTAAAGTGAATATTTTGTAATATTAAAACTTTAAAATAAATACTTTGGAATGTTAAAACATTAAAGTGAATATTTCGTAATATTAAAACATTGAAGTAAATATTTTGGAATATTAAAACATTAAAGTAAATGTAGTCGAATAATAAAATATTAAAGTGAATGTTTTGGAATATTGAAACAATAAAGTTAATTGTTCTGAACAGCGCCATAAGGACAGATGAAGACTTAAGATGACAGCTAAGGCAAGCTTTTGACGAGTCCTGAGAAGTTTTAAGAATACACAAACGTTGAAAAGGCAAAGAATTCTTGCTTGGGAACGCCCGCCTTCTTTATATCAAGAAATTTGTCGGTGACCGAACGAAGTTATTGAGCTTTATATCTCGAGCAGCCTTCCTGTTTTACGGTCTGCTCCAGGTTACATGAAAAGAAAAGGATGGAAGATTATTTGTTGCCGATATTGAGCTCTACAGTCCACTAATTTCTTACAAAACGGATCACTCGCCTTGAAGAAAGTCACGTAGTAGTTTATGTTCCATGTTTTAATGTTGAGTTTCGAAATTTTTTTGGTGTGGAAAAGTGAACTGTGGTAATATAGTACAAGCTGAAAAAATTCTTGTAAAAAGTAATTTACACAAGATAATTTTTTGACGCATATAGAAATCGACACGAAATCGGTTTTGATTTTTTAAGGGACATTTGTTGCAATTTCTCAGGAGGGTTTTCGACTTTTTAATTTTAGCGACAAAATGTAAAAGGAAATCACAATATTGGGGAGCTTATACCACGGGATAATAATTTTAATGAATCAAACTCAACTCTGAGAAAAAATTTCTTGACCAGAATTTTTGAAATAAAACTGAGAATTCAACCGCTTATTGTACGCCTTATAATGAGAAAGATCTGATCGTTCTGAACTAGCATGTTCCGCTCGAAATAAATTGCAAAACCCAATTCAGATGCTGGAAAAGATTTCCTATCTTCGTTTTCATCTTGTACTCATTTCCATAAGCGATATGTCTTTTAATATTTTTATTGGAGTATAGCACACCATCAAACCCAAATTTCGCTTAAATGAAATTTAAATTTTCGTTTCGTGAATGAAAATCAAAACGAATTACTGAATTCCTCAGCTCCCATTACGATAAGCATTACAAAAAGTGAGTAAAATAATTCATACATATGCGTTATACCAAACATTATAGTACATTCTCCCCTTAGCTCAGATAAATTCAGGGTTCCTTCACTTTCGTTTGACATCAATATAAATACATCTGGATTCAGAATTTCTGTGACAATATACAAGGCCTTGTTGAGTGATACATCCTCAATTCTAAGTTCAAGGTTTATTCATTTGTTTGACAGGCCTTTCCCTTCTTCCGCGCTCGCTCCAATAGCCAAAGCGCACAAAGGCCTGGCAGCCGTCATGGGAAGGGCCTGTTTGCTCACGCTGCAACAATATCAGTTGTTCCAATTACTCCTCCAGATGTGCGGCTATCAGAAATAATAGTGTGACACTTCGCGCTTATCTATGACTGACTGAAAAAGCGTTTGTTTTTGGACTCTAAAAATATCAAGTTTTCGCATTGCTCACCCTGTCATCCTCGGATTTGGATGTGTAAAAAATTAAGTTTTCACATTGCTGACCCCAAAATAATTTTTTTTACCCATTATTGATTCAAGTTTGAGGAAAATAGTTGTGCGTGAATTTGCATGAATGCAGATTTTATGCTGCATTATTCTCGTTAGACTTTCGGGGACGTACTAGTTGTGGAAAAAGAGCAGGGTCAAAATTTGGATGAACGAAGGAAATATCTTTTACTTCTGCTAAAAATTGCAATAGGCCGCCGTCACACGAAGACCAAATGGTAACGTTTCGTCATAATCACCTACAGTCAGCGGCACTACTCGGTCTGTCCAGCTCCACGAAACCATCAGATTTCAGCCTTAGTTTGGGACTAGTTTGGTCAAACTAAGGCTGAAATCTGACAGTTTAGTGGCCCTGGACAGACCGAGTAGTGCCGCTGACTGTAAATGATTATGATGAAACGTAACCATTTGGTCTCCGTGTGACGGCGGCCTTAACACGACTATAACAAACCGATGGGCTACCTTAAATAGCGCTGGGAACTAATTAAAATACTTCACATGTAAATTATTCAGAACTTTATTTCCTCGAACTGTCGAACTATCATTTTGATTCTCTTATATATAATAAAGTTGCAACCTAAAAAATTCATTTAAATTGTATTTTACTCAAGATAATTTTTTGACGTTTAAGGGAATCGACACAGCATCTGTTTTGATTTTTAGAGGGACATTTGTCGCAATTTCTCAAAAGGGTTTTCGAGCCCTTTATTTTAGGGACAAATTCTATGAGAAAATCCCCTTTTTGGAAGGTTTATACAGTGGGATTCAAATTTTAACGAATCAAACTCTAACTCAGTCGCCATCCTACTTTTTTAATCAATTCTATTCTCAAATTAACCAAGCTTTCGTTTCCATGTAGAACTCACCTTACACCGACCCTCACATATCATCTTCTGCAACTGCGTAAAGCTTCTGCAAAGTTAAAAGTGTTATTGATCAAACATCCTCGTTAACTGGAAGTGTGCATCATCACTACAAATAAAAGCAGCTCTTTGTGGAATGTTCAGTAAAGTGTTTCTTTGTGGAATGTTCAGTATAGTGTTTCTTTGTGGAATGTTCAGTATAGTGTTTCTTTGTGGAATGTTCAGTATGTTGTTTCTTTGTGGAATGTTCAGTATGTTGTTTCTTTGTGGAATGTTCAGTATAGTGTTTCTTTGTGGAATGTTCAGTATGTTGTTTCTTTGTGGAATGTTCAGTATAGTGTTTCTTTGTGGAATGTTCAGTATAGTGTTCTGACGCAACGTTGGGAGGGTTGGTTTCCTTCTCCCTCTCAATCAATTACTGAAATTACAGGAATTGAATTCTTGAAAAAACTGAATGGAAATTGAATTCATTGAACTCTACAGTAATGTAAAAATTTCTCATGATGCTTTTAGTTTTTTTTCGTGAATTCTTGATCCAAGTAATGTACAAATTGATTTAAAATACTGTGCCACAAAATTGATAACAGAAACTCAAAATTGATTGCTGTACCTCAAAATCGATCACAGTACCTCAAAATCGATTACAGTACCTCAAAATTGATAATAGTAACTCAAAATTTATTAAAGTAACTCAAAATATATTACAGTACCTCAAAATTGATTGGAGGATCTCAAAATTGATTACAGTACCTCAAATTGATTAGAGTTCCTCAAAATTAGTGAATGCAGTAAAAATGACATCAAATGATCAATTTTAGAATGAATGCGTTGTAAGAATTTCCTCCGCCACCCCCACGATGTGTTTGGTCGGACTCGTTTGGCTGCATCGCTTCATTCCAGCCCTTAAAAAACTTAATTCCGTTTTAGATCTCGTTTTTAATTCCAATCGTGACTTTTATCCATGAGATTCTTTTAACTCTCTTCTCAATTCAATTTCAAAAGTTTGCTCCCCTCCCAATTAGCCAACATTTTTGCGCCGGTCTTGTTTCCAATTTTTTACTTTCTTGGTGTCTGTTTATTTTCTTGGGGTCTTTTATTTTCTTGGTGTCTACTTATTTTCTTGGTGTCTATTTATTTTTTTGGTGTCTTTTGTTTTCAGGTATTCTCAAACGTTCTCCCTTTGCTGAGCTGTTTTTCGACAACAGAATCAAAAAAGCAACTTCACAAGGAGACTCTTAATTTATGTATATATCCCCGAGAAGTAATTGCACGTATTTTGTTAGCAAGTACGCGTGTTTGGTTGCGCTGTTTACATTCTGCTTTCAAAATAACATGGAGTAAAATTTAGCATCTCAGTGATAAGATACAGCAAAATCCAGATCCGGCGCTGGGTAATAATACAGGGTAAAATTTTCGACTAAGATTTAACGACTAATAAAGGGTACAATTGTGGATATAATCAAAGTGCTGCATTGTGAATACGATCTTTATCCACAATACATATGTAAGTATACATGGTCTGTATTGTGTATACAAAGGATTGTATTGTGGAGACAATCTGTATCCACAATATGTGCGTATCCAAGCGCTGTATTGTGGATACAAAGGGTTGTATTGTGGATACAATCTGTATCCAATGAATATATTCGTATCCAAGCTCCGTATTGTGGATACAAAGGGTTGTATTGTGGATACAATCTGTATCCAATGAATATATACGTATCCAAGCGCCGTATTGTGGATACAAAGGGTTTTATTGTGGATACAATCTGGATCCACAATATGTACGTCTCCAAGGGCTGTATTGTGGATATAATCTGTTACAATGGTTGATTACCTGAAGAATGTTACCCAAAAGGTCAATGAAATAAAACGAGAACAAAACGATGGATCGATTGTAGAGGTAAATGAAAAATAAACTAAAAATGATGCAAGGAAAAACTCTAATCAACTGTAGAGAACATTGAATGAATGCAATAAAGTTGTGAGAGTCACAATATCACAAGTACAATTGCGATCATATTGTCAAAGCAATTTTAGATTCTTGTCTGCAAATTCACAGTAGAAAATTTAATTACGCCCCTTAGAACACAGATTACGTAAAACCTTTGGATCTTTAATACTTGAACTGAAAACAGGAAGTACGATACTGAATCGATTTTAATTATGTCCCTTAGAACACTGATCACGTATGTTATGACAGGCTTTGAATCTCCAATATCTGAACTGAAAAGAAGAGGCACAGAATCTCGAGGGAATGTCGAGAAAAGTACGACGTTGTACCACCTTCGATCGCCATGATCATGAACGGCAAAGAATCTGAATCGGCAAAGAATAGAGCAAGCGTTCTAGCACTTTACAATGACGAGTCAAAGTACTGCACAGTGATGTTGTTTTTCCTTCAGTAATGTGAATTTTTTTCAGTAATGTTATTTTTCTTCAGTAATGCGATTTTTTCTTCTGAAATGCTTTTCTTCTCCAGCAATTTTTTTTCTTCAGCAATGTTATTTTCCCTTCAGTAATGTCATGTTTTCTTCAGTAATGCTATTTTTTATTCAGGAATATTATTTTTCTTCAATAATGTAACTCATTCTTCAGTAATGTCATTTTCTTCATTAGTAATGTTAATTTTTCGTCAGTCATATCTCTTTTTTCGTCATTAATGTTCTTTAATTTAAAAAAAAATAGGGCTTCACCCACATTAGTGTTCACTACACAGTGTAATGTGACATTTATGTAACGCACCTTCGAAGAGTGTAATGGTCTTTGGTGCAAATCACAAGGGTCACTGTCAGACCAATATTGAAAGGGTTATTGATGAAACATGAACATGTTATTGATGAAACATGAACATGTTATTGATTAAATATGAACATGTTATTGATGAAACATGAAAGTGTTGTTGAAGCAACATGAAAGTGTTATTAATGAAACATGAACATGTTATTGATGAAACATGAACATGTTATTGATGAAACATGAAAGTGTTGTTGAAGAAACATGAAAGTTTTTTGATGAAACATAAACATGTTATTGATGAAACATAAACATGTTATTGATGAAACCTGAACATGTTATTGATGAAACCTGAACATGTTATTGATAAAACATCATCGACAACTGGAAGTGAGCTTCATCAATAAAGAATAGAGCAGCTGTACGGGGAATGTTCTGTATAATGTTCTCACTTAAAGTTGAGCTGGCTTCCTAATCCCTCTCAATCAATTACTGAACATCAAAATTGAATTCATTGAACTCTAAAGTTTTGTAAAAAATTATTGTAAAGTTTTTAGTCGCTTTTTTCAATTTTCTTTTTGAATTTATGAAACAGAAGCTGATTTTGACAACGTCGGAGGTTTGTATTGATGAAAGCTTAACGGCTCAAGCAAATATAGTATTTGATTAACTGATCACAAAAATTTTACGTCACTCGTGAGTAGTAACATCTGCGTGACTAAAAACATGTTTCAAGAAATTGCTCATTTTAATAGTAAAGCTTTCGAGTTAAACTAACAAGAAGACGGCAAATGGAAAACGGTAACTTTCAAACTTTATTTTTTAGATTATGCTTCTTGAAAATGTTTTAATCTACTCTGAAAGTAATTTTGCTGTGTAAACTGAGTTTCCCGAAAAGAAGGGTACCTACTCAATTGTATTAAAATGTAGGGCTTGTATTAAAATGAACCATTTCTTGAAACATGTTTTTAATCACTCAGATGTTACCACTCACGAGTGACGTTAAATTTCTGTGATCAGTTAATCAAATACTATATTTGCTTAAGCCTTTCCGCTTTCATCAATACAAACCTCGGCCGTTGTCAAAATCCGTTTCTGTTTCATAAACTCTTGAGTAGTACCCCTACAATCAGATTGTACAGTATTACAATCATCAGTAGCATCAGTACAATCAGTAGAAGCATCAAAGCCCTGAAAAAGTATTTTCAGAGTGAACAAAAACATTTTTCAAGAAACATTATACGAAAGGTAAAGATTGTACAATCTATACAAGCAGATTGTACGTACAATCAGATTGAGCAGTAGAACACACAATCTAGCAGTAAAAATGCAAGTTTTCATCTCACAGAGCTGTTCTTTCTTTTACAGCGAACGCCAGCAGCCGCGCAGTTACTCGTCTGACGAAATTTGGTGAGTATCGATTTTGTAACATATGTTCAATATCGCTCATATTAATGCATTGGTATTATCTGTCTAAGTCAGTATTGGAAAGTAACGCAGTATTGTCTGTCTTACTCAGTATTGGCAAGTGTCGCAGTATTGTCTGTCTAATTCAGTATTGGCAAGTGACGCAGTTTTGCAGTAGACGATGGCATATGTAGCAGCATATAGCAGGCGATAGCATTTGTAGCAGCATATAGCAGGCGATAGCATTTGTAGCAGCATATAGCAGGCGATAGCATTTGTAGCAGCATATAGCAGGCGATAGCATTTGTAGCAGCATATAGCAGGCGATAGCATCTGTAGCAGCATATAGCAGGCGATGGCATATATAGCAGCATATAGCAGGCGATGGCATATGTAGCAGCATATAGCAGGTGAAAGCATATGTAGCAGCATATAGCAGGTGATAGCATATGTAGCAGCATATAGCAGGCGATAGCATATGTAGCAGCATATAGCAGGCGATAGCATATGTAGCAGCATATAGCAGGCTATAGATACAACAGAACGCTATAGCAGCACCGCGTAAGGCTACCTAGGGTGTCTTCACTCCGACCAACGTCTCGAGTATCAGAATTACGTAAGATATAATGGGTCCTCATATCTAAGAAAATTTCTAATCGAATAAAAGTTCTCACACAGTCTAAGATTTCCCGTGCGCAATCGAAATTTTCCCAATTCCTGTCAAGTATTTTGGAACGCTCTCTGAATTTCTTTTAATTCATATCAAATAGGTCGGTACGAATTTAACATTAATAATCTATTTTGAAACGCAAAATGATTTCTTATAATTTCTTATTAAATATGTCGGTACGAATATCGCATTAATAATCTCATTTGAACGATCTACTGAACGACAATCCAACTCTACATGAGTGACTATAAGCAGAAGGAGAGTTCTAAGGACAAGACCTGCTTGGGAACAACTAAGGGACAATTAGCTTATCTATTGACTGGGGAAAATCGTTTTATGAGAATGACATCCTTGAATTTACGTCCGAAATTGGATTAATTTAAATCCTTTGAATCCTTTTGTTTGTTTGTGTGGGTCAGAGTCATACTGTGTGTGTCTTACATCATACCTCACGGGTTGTGTGTCTCATACCTCACGGGTTGTGTGTCTCATACCTCACGGGTTGTGTGTCTCATGCCTCACGGGTTGTGTGTCTTATGCCTCACGGGTTGTGTGTCTTATGCCTCACGGGTTGTGTGTCTCATACCTCACGGGTTGTGTGTCTCATACCTCACGGGTTGTGTGTCTCATACCTCACGTGTTGTGTGTCTCATACCTCACGTGTTGTGTGTCTCATACCTCACGGGTTGTGTCTAATACCTCACGTGTTGTGTGTCTCATACCTCACGGGTTGTTTTGTTTGCGGTATCAAGAAGCAATTCCAACCTGAAAGACACGCATTTTCTCATTGTCATCCCATTTTTTGGATCTTTCTTTTCCTGCAAATAATCGCTGAAAATTATAACCTGTTTAGCAGGTTGTGCACGTTTATATAGGTTTCTCAGATTGAATGGAAATGAATATAATTTAAAAATCGTCGAAAATGAAAACCGTTTGCATGTTTTTTTTTCGTAGATTGCATAGAACTCAAAATAAATTTAGAAAGCCTTTCCTCTTGGTAGGTCCCCACGACCTCTGACTGTAAGTCTCCAGTATGTTGTTTACATCTCCTGAATTTATGCTTCCAATTACTCCACGACAGGGTAAATGTAAACAAAGATGCCCTAAATGTTTTGTGCACCACGCAGGTCCTGCGCTAGATTAATGCAAGGGCAGGCAGCTTCCTTCCTGTCGAGTACTGACTTTCTGCTTGCCGTGGCACAGTGGTTAAGACATCGCCCTTCCATGAAGGTGTCGAGGGTTCGAATCTCGGCGCTGTGCGGCGATTTCCCCGTTGGGTAAAAGGGAAAACTCAAGCACAATACCCCACTTAACCCAGGTGTCGGAAATGGGTTCCGGCTCTACGGGGAAACCGTCATGGTGTCCTATATATAGTGTTAGTTATAAGACATTTGAAAAACCAATACACAAGACGAAATGTATCAGGCTTGATTGGAAATAAAACATCCTTTAGATGCCGATGCTTGTTTTCCTCAACCTCAGTGTTGCCAGACTTGAGTTTTGTCGTTCCAGATTTGTTACACTTGGACTTTTGTTGAAGTAACATTTGGCCTCGAAAATCAGCCGGTATCAGAAAACCATCATAGTTATTTGTTGCTAGATAATTAGCTTTTTCTTCCCAGATTTATCAAATATGGGATGGTAACATTTAGTTCAAATATTCAGCCAGTATGTGACAACCATACAGCTCAGTTTCATCAGAATTGGCCTATTTTTGCAGTTTCCAGATTTGTCACATTTAATCTTGCAGTGAAATAAAATTTAGCTTCGAAAATCAGTCGGTATGAAAAAACTCTCATAACTCAGTGTCTCCTGAATTGGCCTTTTTACCCAGATTTGTCATGTTGGGGCTTTAACCAGAGGAAAATTTAGCAAAAAATGTGGGAACCCTGTACCTAAGTGATGCCAGAATTGGTTGTATATCATCCCAACTTTGACAAATTTGTGCTTTCATTCAAGTAATATTTATCCATAAAAGTCATTCGATGCGTAGAAACCTTACTGGATTGCCTGATGGGGCGTTGCTTCACAATGAGTATTAGGATATTTCGTTTATAAGAATCGCTTCTGTGTGGTAATAGCAGTTACGTGTTCATTGTATGTCAGGAAAACTTTGTTTTTGCTGGGACATCTAAGATTTTAGGGACATCCAAGTACAGCTCTTGCAAAGGGCGACCAAAACAGGGTTGCCATAAATAGCGACATTTTATTGAAGCTGAACATTTTGATCATATAGGCAAATTTTGTATGAACACTTCACCTGTGGACGAGTCGTGGTTTTGTTCAGGTCCCGCAGCCTCGTTAGAACTTGAAGTGAACGCAACGAGTTGCTGTGTCCTACGCATTTGTTATTGGACATTCCCTGCCAATATCTTCCGCATCCGAAAATTCGCCGCCAATCACTTGTGTATCCGCTGCTTAGTTCACCGTTAATCATTTCTGCATCCGCTAAGTTCACCGCCAATCACTTCTGCATCCGCTAAGTTCGCCGCCAATCACTTCTGCATCCGCTAAGTTCACCGCCAATCACTTCTGCATCCGCTAAGTTCACCGCCAATCACTTCTGCATCCGCTAAGTTCACCACCAATCACTTCTACATCCGCTAAGTTCGCTGCCAATCACTTCTGCATCCGCTAAATTCGTGGCCAATAACTTTTGTATCCGTCGCTAAGTTCGCCGCCAGTCACTTCTGCATCCGCTAAGTTCTGCAAAGAAAAAGCCCTTCAAATTGCGGTTAAAATTCCGGATTTAGAAGTCGCGGGACACAAGTTTAGAACTGGAGAAGCTTTGGATTTTGTTCGTTATCCTGCGGCTCAGGCCGCCCCTAGCTTCTCGAGTTCCTTGCCAGAGAGGTTTTGCGTCACGCGTTCATTTGACGTATATACACTGGGAGCTATGGAGGCGAGATGCAAGATTCATTTTATCAGAGTTAAAGCTCATAAAAACTGTGAATTTGTTTATACATTGCGAATTACGAAAGAGAGATCCAAGAGTTTTTTATCAGAGTTCAAGATCAGAAAAAATTCCGAAAATTTTACTAGGGAACTATAACAATCAAGTGGTTCTGGAATTAATCACAAAACATAAACTTACCATTTTATTTCATCGTGTTTGATGCCATCAAAATAATAACAACCAAATAGTTCTTTATTTAATCATGGAACAAACTCAGCATTCATTTTTATCGTATTTTGTACAACCTACAGATTCATTAAAAAAACACAAGACATTTTTCTGCGTTATTATGATTTACTTTTATTTTATTATTTCTTTGATCCTTTTTTATTCTTTTATGTGGTCCTATCATTGATGTGATCCTTTATTATGTATTTATGCGACCCTTTATCATTTATTTGATCCCATTATTTTGTGATCTCATCATTTATGTGATCCTATCATTTATGTGCTCTTTTATCCTTTATGTGATCCTTCATCATTTATGTGATCCTATCATTTATGTGCTCCTTTATCATTTATGTGATCCTTTATCATTTATGTGATCCAATCATTTAAGTGATCCTTTATCATTCATTTATTTGATCCCACTTTTCGGGAACGTTTCACATTTGAGTCAGTTGCATTAAATCAGCGCCAATGACAGAGTCCTTATGTTTCCTAACCCGCTCTGGAGAGGCAGCACTGAGCCACTCTTGAAATCCTTAATATCCTCAGCCGAACTTGTAGAAGCGAAATGTATGAGATTACTTTGTGGTACTCAGAATAATACCTCGTGGTACTCTGAAAAGAATCGTGTACGATGTAGAGTACCATCGTACACGAGAGTACCTCGTGGAACTATGAAAAGAATCGTGTACGATGTAGAGTACCATCGTACACGAGAGTACCTCGTGGGACTCTGAAAAGAATCGTGTACGATGTAGAGTACCTCGTGGTACTCAGAAAATAATCGTGTACGATGTAGAGTACCTCGTGGTACTCTGAAAAGAATCGCGTACGATGTAGAGTACCTCGTGGTACTCTGAAAAGAATCGTGTGCGATTTAGAGTACCTCGTGGTACTCTGAAAAGAATCGTGTACGATGTAGAGTACCTCGTGGTACTCTGAAAAGAATCGTGTACGAGACATTTAATGTTCTTGAGCGATCATCCCGCTTCCAGTAGTGATGTAAAGTTTCCACTCTATTCAATAAGTATGGCGAGTCCCCTTTGTTTCATTTTACTGCGTGCACTTTTAGATCCTGTTCGCGCAGGTTATTCTATGCGTGTTATTCTTGTTTATTTCTGGAGGATATTTTTTAATGCCGCTAGAGTTGCATTTACAGTGCCGCTAGAGTTACATTTACCGTACCGCTAGAGTTACATTTACCGCACCGCTAGAGTTACATTTACAGTGCCGCTAGAGTTACATTTACAGTGCCGCTAGAGTTACATTTGATTCATCTAGAAGGGTATCAAGAGAGCCGAATAGTTAGTAATTGTTTGCTTCCTTTTCTTGAATTAATTTTCCTTCTTTTATTAGAAAGTTAAAACCAATGTATTTTTCTTTTATCGCTTAGTGTATCTAAAATATTAATATTAAATCTAGAGTGAAATATAATGCATGTGTTCAGTTCTCCGTTGTTTCATTGAAAAGCAAAGTAATGCAAATTTGTTACAGCTGATTTAAAATCTATGATTCTGAGACAATACTAACATCACAAACTAATCAAACAAGCATGTATAGGTCTCTTTGAGCTGAATCTGTTATTCTGAGAAAAGCGTCTTAGGAACATTTGGTCCTTTAAGACATCTGCCTATACCACTTGAGTTTGATTAATTCACTTCAGCAATATTAAAACATTTCAAAATTAAAGCATTTCAATTTTAAAGACATTTCAATTTTAAAACATTGTAAGATTAAAACACTTCAACATTGAAATGTGTCAATTTTTAAAATACATCAATATTAAAACTTTTCAATTCTGAACACATTTCAATATTAAAATACTTCAAAATTAAAACTTTCAAATCTGATAATAAATATGAGTAGTTCACTTCTGCAGCATTTCACAATTAAAACATTTCACATCTCATAATATGTAAAGACCGAAGTAAAACAGTTCCTCCCCAGTTTCCAAGAAGCCTGCAGTGCAGCAGCGCTTTCAAACCCCCACACACAGCTAATAACATCTCCCAGCACAGCCGGAACGGCAATGTTACAAAAACAAATGCATGGAAAAATCCTCTGATAAATCTCGGTCATCTCTCTAGATTAATCTTAACGACTTCGGTCGTTTCCGTCAAGTAAAAACTTTAATCTTTCGTTGGATGGTTGCGCTAAAAATCTGAAGCGTTCATGAAGAAGAGCGAACTTAGAATTACTTGTTATTTTCAAGTCTCTTCCTAGGAATTTATGCAGCACTTGAATCCGTTGGCTGATTGCATGGAACATGCAAAATATTCATTTTCCATTGAACGGAGAAAGCATCAAATGATACTGTTTTTCATCATCGACAACACTCGCAACACTGCTTTTTTGTATTAAACGTAACCGTGATACCGTGGATTTTCATTAATTTTTGATTTTCCAAACTCATAAAAATTGTCAGGAACATAATTTTGAAACAGTTGTTTTACTATTCTTGCATCTTGCATCATAGGTTTCCACAGATTTTCCAAAATGGAAGATTGATTGCCCCATATAGGCGAATCAAACCATCAAATTTTTCATGCGTAACAACAGAGAGTGCTTGATGAGCGTATCTGTGATACAGGCTTCGTTACTTCACGCGTATAAATGCAATATTTAAATGGCGGATTTTCAACTGATTACTATTTTTTTAGCGTCTGAATTTTTTTTTGGACTGATTAGTATCGGAAATATTTGTGAAGTAATGAATTGCATTTTACACAATTACAAATTACGCGTTAACCCGTTGACCGCGATGGTTAAACTGAAGCTCAATATTTAACTCAAATTTGAAGGAAAAAATTGTTAGCAATTTTATAAATGTTAAACATTAACTATGTCCACTAAATACCGATAATTTTCAAATATAGTTAAACTTTTTCTAGCGACCCATCGATGGGTCGTTTCGCAGCAGAAAGAACTTGAAGCACGACCCATCGATGGGTCGTCTCTCAAGTAACGTGTAAGTGCTCCTACACACTCAAACTCGAATTCTTGAACGCCTGTCTATGAAAGCTGCTTTTTTAAGCTATCTTATTTTCCAATTTATTAGACGCTTTCTCGGTCGGCTCCCAAAATCCTGCTATTTACTATAGCAATTTCTGGCGCGATAAAACTCATTTATCCCAAAATGTTTCTCAGTCGTAAAGAAATTTCGAGACATGAGTGTTACAACATGATGCAGGTTGTTTTTTGCAGTGAGAGTAAGGTTATGATGTCTCTACAGGGTGTCCACGAAAAATGTATCCACATTTTTAAATTATTAAAAATTATATATCTGTAACGTGCCGTAAAACACGTTAATTCCTATAGATACCTTTTGTGTTCATCCATTAAAAATCAAGTCAATAAATAAGATGAGTAACATTGTTTCATAGATACTTGTAATTCTTGAATACATTTCTCGTATACACCGTGTGTAATGACGTGAAGTAAAAAGCAAATGTACTTTTCCTTTAAGAGTGTGGAATGCTGAACTCATTTCACCTCAAAAACAAACCATGTTGAGGCATAACCACGGTAGAGGAAACAAGGTAAAGACAAACCATTTTTTTTTCGTCGGCTATGTGGTTTTGCTGAAGTCACGGCAACGAACCAATAGCAGCGCTCATATTGCATCTGGTAGCACTGCTACCCCCAAATCTGTCTCCACTATTGGCCTAACGATATGGCGTTTTGGTGACGTCATAAAGTTTGTTTGAAATCAAGCCGTTTTACTGGTTAGCCGCAAAAGAAGAAGTGTATTTTTCTATATAGAAATGACCCTACCTTGTTTCCTATAACGTGGACACAACGTAAGTTACATCCAGAGTAATCTCCCCGATGCTTTTCCTGGACCAACACAGCTCCAGTTTGACTTTTTTCTGCACAAACACCATGGCTAGGACAAGCTTTTTTCCCTACCTATTGAACTGCCAGTTTGGCTTTTTTTAACGACAAACACTACAACTCTGGAGTTTTTCTAGGCAAACATAGCGGCCTTTTTAATTTTTTTCCGGACAAACACCACGCCAGCTTTTTTTTTCTACATAGATACGCACCCCCGCCTTTTTTACTATTTTTAGACAAACATCACGGGCAGTTCGTCGCTTTCCTAGATAGATACCTGTGTCAGATCTGCTTTCTTTAGGTGTTTTTCGGAGAAGACTTTGAGAAATCTATGAGTTTTACCGGAATACTGTTTATTCTAAACTATATAACAAACCACCTGGTGCCTTCTTAAACAAATATATCTTGACATTTTATGTGCAGTTTAATCTTCCACAGCCTTTTCGAAAATGGAAGATTGATTGCCCCATAAAGGCTTGCATTTTGATGTGGAACTTACCTACTCCTACGTGGAACTTACCTACGTCCAAGTAGTAGGTAAGTTCCAAGTAGTAGGTAAATTCCAAGTAGTAGGTAAATTCCAAGTAGTAGGTAAGTTCCAAGAAGTAGGTAAGTTCCAAGAAGTAGGTAAGTTCCAAGTAGTAGGTAAATTCCAAGTAGTAGGTAAATTCCAAGTAGAAGGTAAATTCCAAGTAGTAGGTAAATTCCAAGTAGTGGGTAAGTTTCAAGTAGTAGGTAAATTCCAAGTAGAAGGTAAATTCCAAGTAGTAGGTAAATTCCAAGTAGTGGGTAAGTTTCAAGTAGTAGGTAAATTCTTAGTAGGTAAATTTCAAGTAGTAGGTAAATTCCAGGTAGTAGGTAAATTCCTTGTAGTAGGTAAATTCCAAGTAATAGTTAAGTTCCAAGTAGTAGATAAGTTCCAAGTGGTAGGTAAGTTCCAAGTAGTAGGTAAATTCCAAGTAGTAGGTAAATTCCAAGTAGTAGATAAGTTCCAAGTAGTAGGTAAGTTCCAAGAAGTAGGTAAGTTCCAAGAAGTAGGTAAGTTCCAAGTAGTAGGTAAATTCCAAGTAGTAGGTAAATTCCAAGTAGTAGGTAAATTCCAAGTAGTAGATAAGTTCCAAGTAGTAGGTAAGTTCCAAGTAGTAGGTAAGTTCCAAGTAGTAGATAAGTTCCAATTAGTAGATAAGTTCCAAGTAGTAGGTAAGGTCCAAGTAGAAGGTAAGTTCCAAGTAGTAGGTAAATTCCAAGTAGTAGGTAAATTCCAAGTAGTAGGTAAGTTCCAAGTAGTAGGTAAGTTCCAAGTAGTAGGTAAATTCCAAGTAGTAGGTAAATTCCAAGTAGTAGGTAAGTTCCAAGTAGTAGGTAAGTTCCAAGTAGTAGGTAATGTTCTTTCTCCAATGTTCTTATAATGAGAATCTCAGTGAACACATTAAATAGGTTTGTCAGTCTTGGTTGGTTGGTACGTCTCTCTTTCACGCTCTTAAAAGGATGCTTAATGACCGTATCTGTGATACGAGTTTCACCAGCGCACAAGTACAAAAATATTTTAATCCCGGGTAATATTAGGATGGATATATTTGTTTGTCGTCCACACCTAATGGTTTATCTTAAGAAAATATCTAATCCTGTCATTTTTGACTGGTCGTTCACGCTAGTTTTCCAATATTGCACCACTTCTGTTGCACAACGTGCTTTTATCACACAAATCAGCAGGTAAAGAAACACGAATTAGTAGATATCGTTCAGTTTTATCGCTGAGGTACAAACGTATTTGAAAAATAAAAGAATATAAATAAAGTTTAGTATTCAACTCGAATTTAAAGTCAATTGTTTGTAAGCAATAGTGAAAATAGCAAGCGTTGACTGGATCTAGCCTCCATTTAGTTTTGAGTTTTTACAAACGAAAATTGAGTTAGTGACTTCTGGTCGGTCAGCCGTCTGATAAAATCCCTTCCGTGTTCACTGGTGGCTCGCGTCGTGGTCTAATGATAAAATGTAGAATTTTGAGAACTTAGTGAGTAAAATTGTAATTATGTACTGTTGCATATCATCTGCATGAAACAAACCTTATGAATAGCATCAAATTGAAAGAATCAACAGGATAGTTATATATAAGAAGTAGAAAGTGGCACCATAGGAACTATTCAGGCCAAATATGATCGTACGAAAAATGGCTTTGTCTTCGCCGTTTAGGTAAATTCCAAATAGAGAAGGTAAATTCCAAGCAGTGGGTAAGTTTCAAGTAGTAGGTAAATTCCAAGTAGAAGGTAAATTCCGAGTAGTAGGTAAATTCCAAGTAGTAGGTAAATTCCAGGTAGTAGGTAAATTCCAAGTAGTAGGTAAATTCTTAGTAGGTAAATTTCAAGTAGTAGGTAAATTCCAAGTAGAAGGTAAATTCCAAGTAGAAGGTAAATTCCGAGTAGTAGGTAAATTCCAGGCAGTAGGTAAATTCCAAGTAGTAGGTAAATTCCAAATAGTGGGTAAGTTTCAAGTAGTAGGTAAATTCCAAGTAGTAGATAAGTTCCAAGTAGTAGGTAAATTCTTAGTAGGTAAATTTCAAGTAGTAGGTAAATTCCAAGTAGTAGGTAAGTTTCAAGTAGTAGGTAAATTCCAAGTAGTAGGTAAGTTTCAAGTAGTAGGTAAATTCCAAGTAGTAGGTAAGTTCCAAGTAGTAGGTAAATTCTTAGTAGGTAAATTTCAAGTAGTAGGTAAATTCCAAGTAGTAGGTAAATTCCCAATAGTAGGTAAATTCCAAGTAATAGGTAAGTTCCAAGCAGTAGATAAGTTCCAAGTGGTAGGTAAGTTCCAAGTAGTAGGTGAATTCCAAGTAGTAGGTAAATTCCAAGTAGTAGGTGAATTCCAAGTAGTAGGTAAGTTCCAAGTAGTAGGTGAATTCCAAGTAGTAGGTAAATTCCAAGTAGTAGGTGAATTCCAAGTAGTAGGTGAATTCCAAGTAGTAGGTAAATTCCAAGTAGTAGGTAAATTCCAAGTAGCGTGGACTGTTGAATTTCAACACAAACCGGTTTTTGCAAGGAGCTAGTTTTTTTAACAAGTTCACTGCCATTATTTTCACTGGCAGGACTTCGAATGCACCTGAGACAAGGTGTAATTTCGAAGCTACCTTTACAGATATTCCAACCTTCATTTTATACACCCCATCATTATAATTGGCCCTCGTATTAACTACGCCGCACTTTCATTCACCAGAAATTAATGGACTACAATAATTAATGAACAACTCACAATAAAAAAATAACAAACTAATTAATAATTAATCAATCCTTATTTGATAGCTGCACTAACTTATTTTTAATGCAACGAGCGCACGAGTGAAAAGGTACCAACTGGCGGTACTGGTAGTACCACCAGCGTTTATAACTTCATGACCGCCAGAGTTTATAACTTCATGACCGCCAGCGTTTATAACTTCATGACCACCAGCGTTTATAACTTCATGACCACCAGCGTTTATAACTTCATGACCGCCAGCGTTTATAACTTCATGACCACCAGCGTTTATAACTTCATGACCACCAGAGTTTATAACTTCATGACCACCAGAGTTTATAACTTCATGACCACCAGAGTTTATAACTTCATGACCACTAGAGTTTATAACTTCATGACCACCAGAGTTTATAACTTCATGACCACCAGAGTTTATAACTTCATGACCACCAGAGTTTATAACTTCATGACCACCAGCGTTTATAACTTCATGACCACCAGCGTTTATAACTTCATGACCGCCAGAGTTTATAACTTGATATCCACCAAAGTTGATAACTTGACAACTACCAACGGCTTACAAACTCTCTGCAAAAGTGCTAACCACCGTTTCACGTTTTATAGTTCGCAACTTGACCACAACCAGATTTTACAACTTGACAGCCCCTAAAACACAATCCAGACCACAACCAGATTTTACAACTTGACGGCCCCTAACACACAATCCAGACCACAACCAGATTTTACAACTTGACAGCCCCTAACACACTATCCAACTCTGCAAAAGTGCCTCCCACCACCATTTCACGTTTAAGATTTCCGTGTCAGGTCGCATTAAGCTCCTTGTCGCGCCCAGCACGGGGTGTGCGTTCGCTCATTCTGCGCAGCTTCAAGAGCACGTACGGCAATGCCCAAATTAGGGAGCGTCAAGGGAGACCAATTGGTTCCTTTGAAGATTCATTCCACTGCAATGAGCGCAATAGGGAGCCACTTCAGGTCACCTCCTGCTTTCTGGGGTCTATAGCGCCGACCAGTTTTCCAGCGATAATTGGTCCTCGGATCTGAATTGGACTTAAGTACGACACGTGGTTCTTCTGTCGACCTGTAGAGACAATTTTTGTATGCTTTCTATCTGGCTCGAATTATGGTTTTCAAATAACGTTTGTACTTGATCGTTCTCGTGGAAGCCCAATTGGACTACAGAATCAAATTATCGTTCTCTAATACTCATGAAATCTCTTTCAATTTATGTATGTATTTATGGAATGCTTCGGTGTTCACTGAAAGCACTCGCCATTCAGCTGAAAAGTAGCCTGAGCTTTGACCTAAATTTCAGAGTTCTTTGAAGACGAAATTTCTATTTAACAGCGTTCAAAAAATCCTCGAATAGTCCCCTGCTGATCGAGGAATTCCTGTGCTATTCAACGAATTTCGGAGAGAGACCTCGCCGTCCATTGTAGCATGGTGGATCTTCGACGGCAGTCATGCTCTCATTACTGTCATGCTCATTAAAATTACGGTAGTCATGTTTTCATTACTGTCATGCTCATTAAAATTACGGCAGTCATGCTTTCATTACTGTCATGCTCATTAAAATTACCGTAGTCATGCTCTCATTACTGTCATGCTCATTAAAATTACGGTAGTCATGCTTTCATTACCGTCATGCTCATTAAAATTACGGCATCACGCTTTCATTACTGTCATGCTCATTAAAATTACGGTAGTCATGCTTTCATTACCGTCATGCTCATTAAAATTACGGCAGTCATGCTTTCATTACTGTCATGCTCATTAAAATTACGGCCGTCACGCTTTCATTACTGTCATGCTCATTAAAATTACGGCAGTCATGCTTTCATTACTGTCATGCTCATTAAAATTACGGTAGTCATGCTTTCATTACTGTCATGCTCATTAAAATTACGGCAGTCATGCTTTCATTACTGTCATGCTCATTAAAATTACGGCAGTCATGCTTTCATTACTGTCATGCTCATGAAAATTACGGCATCACGCTTTCATTACTGTCATGCTCATTAAAATTACGCCATCACGCTTTCATTACCGTCATGCTCATTAAAATTATGGCAGTCATGCTTTCTTGGATCATTACATTAAGAGACTTGCGTAATTACGCAGCCTGCGCTGTCTCGCACGAAACCTCACTAAAACCTCAAGAAGCCACTGTTAGACTCTCATGCCTGAATTTCCTTGATGCCTGAAATTTACCTGGTGCCTGAAATTCACTGATGCCTGAAATTAACTGATGACTGAAATTCACTGATGCCTAAAATTCACTGATGGCTGAAATTCACTTATGACTGAAATTAACTGATGGCTGAAATTCACTGATGCCTAAAATTCACTGATGGCTGAAATTCACTTATGACTGAAATTCACTGATGGCTGAAATTCATTTATGACTGAAATTAACTGATGGCTGAAATTCACTGATGCCTGAAATTCACTGATGCCTGAAATTCGTTTATGACTGAAATTAACTGATGGCTGAAATTCACTGATGCCTGAAATTCACTGATGCCTGAAATTCACTTATGACTGAAATTAACTGATGGCCGAAATTCACTGATGCCTGAAATTCACTGATGGCTGAAATTCATTTATGACTGAAATTAACTGATGGCTGAAATTCACTGATGCCTGAAATTCACTGATGCCTGAAATTCACTGATGCCTGAAATTCACTTATGACTGAAATTCACTGATGGCTGAAATTCATTTATGACTGAAATTCACTGATGGCTGAAATTCACTGATGCCTGAAATTAACTAATGCCTGAAACTTACCTGATGCCAGTGGCAGTCTGAAGGTGAAAGTTGTAATAACGGTCATAAGAGAAAAAAATTCAAACAGTCATTGGTTAAGCGCTAACGACAAAAAAAGATTATCTTCGAACGGCACAAAATTGGTCTTGTAAAAAATGTAGCCTGGTGAAATGAACAAGAGATCATTCATGTTTGTGCAAAAATTCCGATAAAAATTCAATTAAAATTTGAGTTTTAACAAACTGTTGAGGTAACGTATTGTGTCGCTTGATAAAATTAAAAAAGTTTTCGTCTGATTTTATTCCTGCCTTTTTGTTGGTTACTCATAAATTTAATGCATGAACTTTTTCTCGTGCTTTTTCTGATCACTTATCTTCAGTAGAACAAACAAACGTCTTTCTTCCATTAGAATATTAAAAAATCTCGGATGTTTCATGGCTTGAAGTGTTTTGCTATCTTTAAAGATAATTCAAATGTGCGAATAATAATATGAACACGACATTCCAGCGCCTTAGAAAAAGAAAACATTCATATACCAATATTTTAATTCAAAAGTGGGTATAATAACATGGTCACAATATACCTTAAAAAAGACCATGTAAACCAACACAACAAGCCTCATACTTACAAGCTACCTGAAAGCGCGAGCCCAGGTCTACACAACCACTGGACGAAATTGTAAGCAATTTACGTCATCGTAGCGCTGCAGTTGGAGTCGTAAGTCAACGTAAATAGCATCGTAGCGGTGCACGATGGAGTCGTAAGCCGACGTAAGTCACGCAACCATCTGTATCGTTGCGCCGACGTAAACAGTTTCAAAATCCGGCTTCTGGTCGTCAAGTGAGCCGTCTCTCGGCGTTCATTTGGCTCGCAGTTCCAATAAAAACATTCACCCGTAATTGGCTGGCAATCGAGGCGCCATTACACAAGACAAAAACGAAACGAGCTCCCCCAGAGAGCGAGAAGAGTTTCCCCAGTGGACTTTGGCCTCAGAAAATTTTACGGCAGCGTCATATAGCAAGAACGTGGACCGTGAAAAATGAAGGGAGGACCGGGAGCGTGAGACTCCTGCAAACCGATGTGCCATTCTCATGCAGACATAAACACGGTATTCTTCTGTGCGATGCTAGAGGAGCGTGGGAAAGCTGTACTGAAGAAACCATGTGAGCAAAATACGAGAACCATGTGAGCACAATACGAGAACCATGTGAGCACAATACGAGAACCTTGTGAGCACAATACGAGAACCATGTGAGCACAATACGAGAACCATGTGAGCACAATACGAGAACCATGTGAGCACAATACGTAACGCTCGAATCATAACGTACTTCCAATCAAAAGATATCGCAATATACTAACAACGGGATATGCAATATTTGAAGAAACTGGAGCGCGATTAACCAGGAAACTAGAAGACCATAAACTTGAAATTAGAGTGGGGTATGCTAGAAAATAGTAGCACAATATTCAAGAATACTGGAGCGTGATATGTGAAGAAACTGGCTTGAAATACCAAGGAACTGAATTTCAATATTCTTGAAAACTTGAGAGTGACATGTCAACAACTAAATTCCAATATTCTAAAAACTTTGAAGTGATATCTAAACCAAGACACTGAATTTCGATGTTCAAGAAAACTCCAGTGTGATACACCAGGAAACTAGTGCGATATTCAAAAAACACTGTGCAGCACGGAGCTCGAATCCACGGGTGCTGTGAATCAGAGAAGATCTGACTCATTTTGGGAACGTACAGCACAAGTCACTGATAAAATGGCTTGGAAATATGAAAAAACAGCAAATATGGGCTCTTTGCATTGAAAAAAATCCTGAATGTAAAATGTGGTGAGAAATAAAATGCATACGTAATACTAATAACAGTTCAGTTTCCAAGTACGCTAAGCATCATACTTCTTATCATGGGGTAACCAATTAATCCACACTATAAAGAAAATGGATTTCTTTGTGAAGCATTTTACCCTCAGATATTAAAGTTGTGAACTTTGATACAGAAAGAAAATATGACGCTTTAGCGTTGTAGACGACGTCAATGCAGACCGCTGTTTTGGACTTGATGCTAAACGTATAGAAAGTCTGGGTACTGGGTATTTTACATGGGGAATGAATAAGTTTGAGAGATCCGTTGGTCTGGGTATTGTATTCTCTGTTCACAAAGAGAGCTTAAATTCAAATTTCCAAGTCTGAGGCAACCACCACTTTTGGCTCGACTACAGGCCTTCACTACAATTAGGGCGAAATGGAAACACAAGAAAAATCTATTCCTTTGTGTTCGGTAGGCCTCAGCCTAATTTCAATGTTTTGTAGAGATAATGAACTTCCCAATGCGCGTTTTAAAATTGCCCTTTCATGAATGAATGAATGAATGGAATAGCAATTGATCGTGGCCTTCGTTTTCGCTTTTATGAAGTGCTTGGCTGCAACGCTCTTCCCTGTTACACGCCGACACTCTGTCTCTGTGTCTAAGAAAAACAGTTTAGCTCTAATGAAGATGATACAAAAAGATCATCATTGATTTGTAAAATATCTTAAAGTCAGGATCTTTCGTTGATACACGCACATGAGTATCGTAATACCCATGTCGCTAGTCGAAATAAACGATCGAATTGCTACGCACAAATGAGTATCGTAATACCCATGTCGCTAGTCGAAACAAATGAATGAGGGCAATGTATTCATATTGTTGAGTTCAGTTTGCCAGCCGGAGAATGGAAAATTAATTCTATTAGCCTGTATTAAGCAGGCAGTTAAAACATGCAGCCTGTGTCCATGGGCGCTATTCGTATGTAGTGGTCCAGGGTCTCGCTTATAGTCGATCAGCTTACAAAGCAAACTCGACTGAAGGTTGCTCGTGTTACTCGAAAAGACAGTTTTGAAATATTCAGTAATTTACTACGCGAGGCGTAGATGCCAGAACATACTTGGCTACTGGAAAATAACTCCAAAGTTGTTCAGCCTGCGAATCATTTTGGGATTATTTCGGTGTTATGTGTTAACGATTAAGACTCACGATTAACTGACTGGTGTTTTTTTCAAATTCGCTCAAATAAATGAAGCCGATTTTTTGAGCATCTCTCTGCCAACACAGGCAAATTACGCTCAATATGAGCTCGATTAATCAGGTCCATATTTGCCAGCCAAGAAGAGGCCGAGGTGATCGCAGCGAACGTCCAGAGAAGAACAGGTGGAGACTGATTAAAATAATTATTAAAGAAAAATCATTTACCACATGCTTTACAGTAGTAGATTGTTTCTTAAACCTAGTGCAATGGTCACATTTTTTAAACTTTATATCTTGCCTGTACTCAGAAAAGAAACTAAAATCTGTATGAATTAGCGCTCGAAATTTCTCAAATATTTCTGTGACGCACGATTTCTCGTAAAAAATGCGTGTGTTTTGAAGATTTCAGCACAAGCAAGCATACATGGGGTAAAGGCTGCAAAAGTTTTTCCATGGAGCGAATACACTCTCACTTCGTATCAAATATCACCTCGTATCAAATGTTGTTTGTTTTGCGTGTGTTGTTCATATTTTGGTACGTGTTTTAGTATTTATTTTTATTGGATGTTGATTAGCATATCTGCAGTATACAGCTGAGCTGCAGTATCCAGCTGAGCTGCAGTATATAGCTGAGCTGCAGTATACAGCTGAGCTGCAGTATACAGCTGAGCTGCAGTATATAGCCGAGCTGCAGTATACAGTAGAGCAGAGAGTGTTCTATTGAGAGAGAAAAAGAGCAAGGAAAAAACATATTTACATCACGTAAGTGAATAAATGAGAAACCCACATAACGGACACTAGCTCCGAAAAATAGCTCTGGATATTTTCGGGTGAAACAAAACATATCGAAATTTAACGGCGAAGGTTTTTTCGATGAATTTGGGGAGGATATTCAGTACCGTGTTGTTCATTTTACGCGGCCTGTTTGAACTTTTATGACTTTTTATGACGCAGACTGTATGAACTTTATAACAGACTATATGAACTTTTTATGACTATATGAAGTTGCTTTACGTTGACGATCTTCTGCTATGGGGGAAGGATCTATTGAAAAGACAGAGTTGACAAGTGTAAAAGTCGCTAATTGATTTAGGTTTTTCTATAGTGTCAAAGGATTTTGTTCGTTAACAATTTGAACTGCGGCAGGTAAAACTGAAGTGTAATATTCAATTCAAATTTGAAATAAATTGTAGCAATTGAATATTGAAAATACCAAACATTAACTGTCTCGTGTGTCTTCATTTATTTTCGATTAAGTGCATATTTATGAAAATTGAGTTTGTGACTACTGGATGGTCAGCAGCATAATCAAAACTCCCTCAGTGACCAAATTTGGCTCACGTCTCAGTCAAAGTGTTCGTTACACTCACGACGCATTTCAGTTTCCGCATTTCTTTGAATTAGTGGCAAGTTCTGATGCATTGGGTCTCTTCTGACTCCCGGAATGTGAGAAACGCAACCTCGAGCGACACTCAAATCAAAACTAAACTTTGTATCAAACCTCAGTCGAGAAATACCTCCTCAGAGAAATTCCGAGCAACTGCGCAGGAGAATCTGCCGAAAATGAAGGAATTTTAGGCGTCCGTCGCTTTTACGGAATATCCCTACGGTTTGTACTCATGTCCGTGCTTCCATGTTGATGTTATCAACACCCTTCAACAGCATAATTATCATCATCAACGGCTTGCTTCGAGCCCGTGTGGTCAATGATTTGAAATTGAAGCAAATAGAATGATTTGAATTAGAATCTGTATTGAAATCCTAGTTTCAATTGTAACAGAGGACGGCGTTCAGCGAATTAATGTATTCTGATTTACAGTAGTATTTAGCATCCTTCCTGTAGTATTTTATTTACAGCGGTAATTATATTAATGTATTCTGATATATTAATGTATTCTGATTTACAGTAGTATTTAGCATCCTTCCTGCAGTATTTTATTTACAGCGGTAATTATATTAATGTATTCTGATATATTAATGTATTCTGATTTACAGTAGTATTTAGCATCCTTCCTGTAGTATTTTATTTACAGCGGTAATTAGTATTCTTACAGTAGTATTTCATTTAGAGTAATTTTTACTATTATTACAGTAGTATTTTTTTTACAGTAGTATTTAGTATTCTTGCAGTAGTATTTTGTTTGCAGTAGTGTTTTATTTTCAGCAGTATTTAGCTTTATTTGAGTAGTATTTTATTTGCAGCAGTATTCAGTATTCTTACAATAGTATTTTATGTAAAGTAGTATTTAGTAGTCGATGCATACAGTGACTTTTGAACAACTGAGTATTGTGACGTGAGGATTTTTTCCACGCTAAGTGAAACGTTGTACTTGAGTTTCCATATCAATATTTGGACAAAAATCTGACTTTCTGGGTGAGGAGGCTGGCATAAAACATGTTGCAGAAATGAATCGACTTCTCAAATAACAATAACATCGACTTCTTCGTATCTGAAATAATTCAGGTACGAGCAAAACCAAAACATCATTTGCAACGTTTTGGCCCTCGGTGCGAATGAGAGCACACAGCGAGCTCGTGCTTTACCGAAAAATATCGTAACGTTCGTTCACGTAACATTTATGCAAATTCAGGAACTCATACTTTCTACCAACGAGAAAATAGTTCTTCATAGCCTACAATAAGTCCACTATGACTCATGAACGTACTTGCGCTTTGCACGCCCTCGCTTACATCGGGCTCCAAGAGACAAATTACACGCCCAAAAAATTGAATTTGTAATTTCGAAAATCCCCTCATTTTTCTCGGTGATCGCTATTTGTCGAACAGAAAGGATTAACTATTCCGTGTAAATTTCAAAGTCGAAAGAAAGTGCTATTTTCTGGACATTAATAATGCACTGCAAACAAGTTTTAAGTAATTTACGAGGGGAATAAATGTGACCGTGATCCGCTTTCCATGGACCAGTGCATGCAATGACCTCTGTCGAAGGGGGGTCATTTTAGTTTCGCGAATTTTGTAGAGAACGTTGTGTTAACTTAATTCCTTTTCATCTCTGGTAATCACATTAGGATTGAATGTATGTCTGGGGTTATGTTCGTCTCATGTGGTTTTCGTTAGCATCGAAAAAGTCGCAAAATTAATCTAAGGCATTGGGAGAGAGGGTGATATTCCACTTGATGAGAACCTCTCACAAGTGAACCATTAAAATCCATTAAATGTTGATAAAAATGGTTTCGGTGAAAAGAATGTTGCTCTTGCTCAATAAAAACCTGATTAATATTCAAAAAAACATGGAATGGTGAGGTGTTGACTTTGTTATATCACGTTTTGGGAATTATTTATCGTAACTAGTCGAATTTAGAAAAATTAATATAATATGTGACTCTCTAATTAATTTTTCGACTTTCAAAAATAAACCTTCACTAAATAACGATTTCAGCGCGACATAATTATTTGTAGCCCCTACTTCCTAACTTGCGGTGTGCAGAGGTGTGCTTAGTGTGTGTGTGTGTTTGTGTGTGTGTATGCATGTGTGTATATACTCGTATATGTGTAGGTGTATGAGTGTGTTGTGTATGCATGGTTGTGGACGCCTGTATGTTCTGTGTATATTGCCTATACGCTAATGTGTGGTACTTTAATCGTTAGATAAGGATTTTTTTGCGTTTTTGCTTGATATTTTTATTCAAACCATATCCGTCTTATTCATGACTGGTAATTAATTATTTTTTATTTCTTCCAGCACTGATGATGGAATAATTTTTATTCCGAAACGTTGTTATAATAAATGTTCTTTATAACGTTGGTTCTTCTTTTTATTTTGAGAAAAAGATTCCCTAAGAATCGCCCATAAGTACCACTACGTGATTCTCTAGTTAGTTGTTTTTACGGAATGTTCGATTGAGGGTTTCAGAATTCTGCGTCAGGCTTCTACAAAACTTTTTCCGTTTCAGAAAACAATTCGTTTCACCGGCCTCCAACAATCAAAATTTCGACTCCATCTTTGTCAACATTGGCTTTTATTTTCGGGTTGTGAAGTTTTGAAGCGCTGGGAAACTAGGATAGCCATGTTGCTATTAGCGTTTAGAACACGTTTTGGGGCGCGTCCTTTGTTACAGCTTGAGGAGACTTGAAATGGAAGGAGAGGACTATACCTCTCTATCCTGAAGACATAAATAGACTTTTCAATGGCTGTAACCCTCAACTGTAAGCCTTTTAAAGTATAAATTCACCGTAAAACCGTTCTTGATGTAGCTACCCTGTGAAGTGATTAGAAATTGGTCACTCGGTTGAAAAATCTCAGCGAACAGAAAAATAACCCAGAAGATTTTGCCAGAAAAGGCCCATATAGGCCTGGCTTCAGGATCTAAAAGGCTTGGCTTCAGGATCTAAAAGGCCTGGCTTCAGGATCTAAAAGGCCTGGCTTCAGGATCTAAAAAACCTGGCTTCAGGATCTAAAAGGCCTGGCTTCAGGATCTAAAAGGCCTGGCTTCAGGGTCTAAAAGGCCTGGCTTCAGGATCTAAAAGGCCTGGCTTCAGGATCTAAAGGGCCTGTAGCTTCAGGATCTGATGGCAGACTTGACCTGGATAGATCTAGATCCTGACAGCAGGAATCGTTACCACGAAAAAATGTCCAATTGCAAGCGCCACGGTCACGTCACAAGAGATTTTTGTGTTTCTCTCTGTACTTAGTGCAAAACCATGAACTTTATCCATGAGGTTTCGGTAATTGATTATTCATAATTTAGAAGAAGATTTAGTTATTTTTGAGGAAAGTAGAGCAATGGGATTTTATTTTCATATATTTGCATGAGTGTAAAATACCTCTGAAGTTGCTATCGATGATTTCATGTAATATCATTGCATGTTCTATTGTTGAATCTATTTCTGCCCTTTTTAGTTCAGTACTAATGATTGAAAAATTCATTCATGCTTCCATTTTGAAAGTCCCTACTTTTTCACTAATTTGGAATAGGGATGTGAATTATATTTTGAAAGCTTCACCTTTGTTCTTATTGATCACGTTTGACGCAGTTCATGCACATTGAAAACTTTTCACTTCTTCAAGAAAATTAACTTTCTCTTCACATTGTTACAAAACGAGCGACTTCTAGCTCTCCCATACGACCCTTATCAAACCTTGTCTTCCTTACGACCTTGTCTTCCATCCGACCTTGTCTTCCATACGACTTTGTCAAACCTTGTCTTCCATACGACTTTGTCAAACCTTGTCTTCCATACGACCATTGTCAAACCTTGTCATCCAAACGACTTTGTTAAACCTTGTCATCCAAACGACTTTGTTAAACCTTGTCTTCCATACGACTTCGTCAAACCTTTTCTTCCATACGACCCTTGTCAAACCTCGTCATCCATACGACTTTGTCAAACCTTGTCATCCATACGACTTTGACAAACCTTGTCTTCCATACGACTTTGTCAAACCTTGTCTTCCATACGACTTTGTCAAACCTTGTCTTCCATACGACCCTTGTCAAACCTTGTCATCCATACGACTTTGTCAAACCTTGTCATCCATGCGACTTTGTCAAACCTTGTCTTCCATACGACTTTGTCAAACATTGTCTTCCATACGACCCTTGTCAAACCTTGTCTTCCATACGACCCTTGTCAAACCTTGTCTTCCATACGACCTTTTACCAAACGACCAAAAAAAAAACATTGAAGAGATAAAAATATGCCACTGCTCAAATATCTCAAAGAAAAGAAAATAGCATCCAGGCCGTGGTAACCAACCGCGTCAGGCACAAGCGAGCAACAATCATATGATTACGGTCATTTGACCCTCCTATGATCCAGAAACCTACTGAGTTTAGATCAGTGGTGCCTCACACACACAGCCTTGGTATAGAGCTGCGATGCAGCAGAGATGCAAAGATTCCGCCAAGCAAAAATAAATTTCCCGTACCCAAGAAATGAAGTTCGGTGATAGCGCTATGGAGCATCGATGTTTCTGGGAAACGAATCTACAATGTGTTTTGCCGTAACCTAGGAAGACAAGCTGATGACATATGGAAAGTTTCGCCGTAAAAATATTTCGAAACGCAAGGACAACATCAATGCTGCTAATAAACGTTCCTGAAATTTTTTTTTAAAACGAACCATTAGTGACTTTTATGAAAACAGTGTCTGAAGTTAGCGTTTTATGAGTCTGTAGAAGCCATTTGCTGAAACAAACAAAAGCTAATTTATGAAAAAATTCAGAGAAAAAATTAGCATCAGATGCGCGATATTTTTCCGTGTCACAATTTAGTTAGTTTTTTAGCGAATGACAATGCGATCAAAATGAACGACGCATCATGGATGAATCGGAACCTTGAGAAAAGGAGCGTTATAATTTATTTGTCGTTCAGCTCATGACTGCTCTATGTTCAGTTGAATAACACTAAGTAGTCATCCTAAGCAACTCCTCAGCTGCAACCCACCTAACATCAATGCACCCTGAATACCATCATTCGTGGGTGCTCCTATAGCGTGAGGTCTACCGTCATATATCACCTTCCCATGCGCAGTTTGAGATGTACAAAATAAGTGTTTATCGCTAATTTGAATGTATAGAAATAAGTTATGCCCATTAGTAACCTAACCTCACTCTATAGTACCAGCTAGAGGTAGATCTCATGCTAAAGTGTGGTAGACTTCACGCTATAGTACTAGCTAGAGGTAGATCTCATGCTATAGTGTGGCAGACCTCATGTTATAGTACTAGCCAGAGGTAGAGCTCATGCTATAGTGTTATAGACCTCGCGCTGTAGTTCTAGCTAGAGTTAGATCTCATGCTATTGTGTGGTAGACCTCATGCTATAGCAGCACCGATTCATGCCACCACTACGTACTGCGAGTCTCCAAATCTCGAGTCCAAGTGAAACCGTGGCCAAGTCTCCTGGGTAATTTAAACCGGAGCAGGACGTTAGTTGCCTTCCTGTGGAGCTGTGAGCCGGAGATTGGATGAGTGGGAGGGTGTCAGGTTCAAACTCGCGTCTGGGTGGTGTTTTACTGAGCAAGCAGCTCCTCTGGGGATGTAGAAAACGGAAAACAAGTAGACGGGGTCGCAGGAAAACATCATTTTATTCTCTATCGTTGAGGGAAAGAATTGAAACCCCATTGTTTTTGCGATAAAATGACGTGATGTTTTTCAACGCGTTGGTCGCGAGGTGAGCTGCCGGTGTGCACCGAGGGAGTATTCATAATGCTGCTGATCGACCAGTAGTCACAAACTCAGCTTTCATAACTTAATCAAAATTAAATAAAGGCGTTACCCAGTTCATGCTAACCATTTTCAAAATTGATTACCACAATTGACTTTAAGTTTGAGCTGATTCCCCTATCGCGGTCAACGTGTTGGAGGAAATGAATTTGCAGCAGCCAGTGACTTGGTGCTGCTATAGCGTGAGGTCTACCACACTATAGCTTGAGATCTACCTTTAGCTAGTACTATAGCGTGAGGTCTATAACACTATGGCATGAGATCTACCTCTAGCTAGTACTACAGCGTGAGGTCTACCACACTATAGCATGAGATCTACCTCTAGCTAGTACTACAGCGTGAGGTCTACCACACTATAGCATGAGATCTACCTCTAGCTAGTACTACAGCGTGAGGTCTACCACACTATAGCATGAGATCTACCTCTAGCTAGTACTATAGCGTGAGGTCTATAACACTATGGCATGAGATCTACCTCTAGCTAGTATAATTGCATTAGGTCAGGTTACTAATGGACATTACTTATTTCCATACATTTAATTTAGAGATAAACAATTTGTACATCTCAAACTGCACCCGGGTGGGCGATACATGGCGGAAGACTTCACGCCATAGCAGCACCCGGTGACATCGGTGCACTCTCTTATCTTCTCAAGCGTAAAGCTCCGGGCTTGGACACTGTCGTCCAACTTGAGAACCTGAGGCTAAAATTGCAAGTCTGCAATCTCAGAAGTTAAAATTTCTGTCATTGTTTCAGGAGGCATGTTGCATAACTTTCACCGTGTGGAGCGACTCTGACTAAGCAGAGCGAGCTCTCTTGTGTTTGCAGATCTCAGCCTGTGACCCGTGCAATTTAGGAATAGGAAGCTTAAGAGATATTTAAAAAGACGTTGATGAAGCGCCAAATTTGACACGGAATTTTGAAGCAAACTTTCAGACTTAATATTTAGTTACTAACTGGCATTTGCTCATAGTTAATCAGTTTATCCCTCGAAGCGAATAAGTTTGTTTAGTTAATTGCTCGAGTAAAGCATTGTTAGTCTTGCAGAATCGAATTTTACGGCTAACTCAGTGACAAGTTGAAGGAAATGTTTTAATTAACATTTAACCGCAATTGGTTAAACTGAAGTTCAACATTCAACTCAAATTTAAAGTCAATTATAGTGAGCAATTGTGAAAAAAAAACTTAATTGGATTGTGCCTTCATTTAGCTTTAAGTTTTACGATAATTGAGTTTGTGATTACTGGTCGGTCATCAGCATAATGAAAATCCCCTCCGTACCACCGGTGGCGCACTTTTCGGTCAAAGTGTTAATTCTCCAACATATTATTCAAGCCAACAAATGCTTTATTTTCAGAGTTTCGAACGAGTACGATGATTTGTCAAATTGAACTTGGAGAAAATTAAAAAAAAATAGTCTCCTAAAAAAAGAAGGGGGAAAGCTTATTTACTTTCAATAAAACATTAATTCTAAGGACTCGCGGTGATGCAAACTCTGGCGCTCCAGGGCAATCCTGTTCAAAGTGCTCGATTTCTCTAGTGTGATTCTATATTCATGCGGCCTGTAGTCCAATATTCATGACGAGGATCCTTTAGCCTTCAGTGCAGTCAATGTTAGCATCAGAACTACGCAGCCATGTGGAAACAACATGTCCTTCAGAGCGGGAATTTCATCAATAAATTGATATAGGAAAAGGAAAACTATGATCAAGACCGAATTTCAACAATAAAATAACACAAGGAAGGCAGACAATGTTCAAACCTAATGCGCTTACCCAATAAATTAACACTCAAAATAGCAAACAATGTTCAAGCCTAATGCGCTAACACAATGAATTAACACTCAAAATAGCAAACAATGTTAAAGCCCGATTTTGAACATAAGTGAACACATAGAGGTTCAAACACGGTACAATAAATTCAGAAGTCTCATGAGAGCTCTATAAACATCTTCCACTACTTTTATTTTATATTGATTTTCTTCAAGACTCCTCAATACATTGGTCAAATTGAGAACAATGCGCAGATGCTTTTCATTTAAAATAAGTTTATTGATCATTGTATTCAATATCTTCTTTGCACATTTAAAATTTCATTTCTGCTCGTCAGTTTAAGAAACTCTGCGTGTCATGATTTGAATAATTATATTTTCTCAATTTTTAAATTACTAAAACATGCACTAAAGAATAATTTCGATTCTTGAACAGCAATAGTTTAGGAACTGGTAATTTCGAATAGATGCTTTTCGAAATTGCTCTGCCATTCAAGCTTCGGTTTTCTAATTAGAAATTAGGAGTAATCACGCTACGTTGCACTTGAACACATGACTACCAATCACATAACAAACTGCCTAGGTGGAAATCTTTTCCTACGGTGAATTTCGTAGTGGCAATACAAAATCCACGTTATGCAGAACTAAGAGTTAATTCTAGTTAATTCTACACGCTGACTAGTTAATTCTGGTTAATTCTACACGCTGACTTGTTAATTTTAGTTAATTCTAGTTAATTCTACATGCTGATATGTTAATTCTAGTTAATTCTAGTTAATTCTACACGCTGACTTGTTATTCTAGTTAATTCTAATTAATTCTACACGCTGACTAGTTAATTCTAGTTAATTCTACACACTGACTAGTTAATTCTTCACGCTGGCTGATTAATTCTAGTGAATTCTAAACGCTGACTTGTTAATTCTAGTTAATTCTACACGCTGACTAGTTAATTCTAGGTAATTCTACACTCTAACTAGTTAATTCTAGTTAATTGTAGATAATTCCACACGCTGACAAATTAATTCTAGTAAATTATAGTTCATTCTATACGCTGACTTGTTAATTCTAATTAATTCTAGTTAATTCTAAACGTTGACTAGTTAATTTTAGATAATTCCACACGCTGACCCCGCGCGTAGTTGTTCGTTCATCATAGTATGACACTTTAATCTCTTTCTTAACATATGCCATTCTAAAGCGGCCCATAGACGATTTTATTGTCAATATAATTGACCATGATGAATATTGCCAATTTAATTGATCGTCTGTGGGCTTGATTGACGATCATCAATAAATTGACTCTGTGGGCAACAAAAAAATCTCATCAAAATATTGAGTCAATGATATTGACAATTAAATCGAGCGTCTATGGGCCGCTTCAGAAAACCCTGCCACTTTCCGAGAGAAGACAGTTTTTGCATGCACTCCAAAGTAATTTTGTTGCAAATTTAACACGTTAACTGCTGGGGGATGAACTGAAGTTTAATATTCAACTCAAATTAAAGTTAATTTTAGAGATCTATTTGGAAAATAACTAACAACAAATAGATGGTGCTTTCATTTAGTTCACGTAGAGTATTCACAAAAATTGAGTTAGTGACTGCTGGTCGGTCAACAGCCTTTTGAAAATCCCCTCGGTGACCACCAGCGGCTCACGTACTCTTAAATTGTTAAAGAGGTTGACAACAGCACGTGCAGTAATACGTAGCGTAACTGAGTTGTGCTGTTGTAAAACTTACGCTTCCAGCAGCCCCGATACGATAACGTAACATCTTTGAAATTTGGGTCCTCCTAAATCTTACCACGCTCACATCGTTCCCGTGGTTGTTAACGGTTGCTTTGGTTAAGTTGTAAGTAGCAGAATTGGGAAATCGACTTCACTGCTCGACTACAATTTTATCTTTCCTAAGCAATATGGAAGTACAGTTGCACGATAACATTTCACCTCGTATGATAACAGTTACAATTTGAAAAGAACGCGAAACAGACGAAACGCCATCAATTTACACCGGAACGTGATGAGCAATTTAACGAATGGTACACAAATGGTCCTATGCGCGGTGAATGTGTTAATTTGAAGCAGGTGGGTAATTAACTTTACGGTCCTGAAATCAGGTAATTAACTTTTACCCTGACCTGACACCTGAATCAGGTAATTAACTTTACGGTCCTGAAATCAGGTAATTAACTTTTACCCTGACCTGACACCTGAATCAGGTAATTAACTTTACGGTTCTGAAATCAGGTAATTAACTTTACCGTCCTGATTTTTTCCATTCAAAAAAATTTTTTCCACTATTTTTCAATTTTTTATAAGTTTTTTTAACCCTTTTCTACGTTTCAAAATGCCAGAAACTTTGATAAAGGTTTGAAAAGTAAAGTTGATAACGTGATGCGCTTGCGTTGATGTTAGGCGTGTTTTTATCAGCTAAATTCGTTTAGAGATAGTATATAAAAAAACACACTAATAAATCTGGGATGTAAATCTTTGCGATTGAAACTGAACGTTTATTCTGGGTACTAATTCACACGATCCCAAACAGCTGTCGCGCTGGACAAACAAAATCGCGTAAAATTGATATTTGCTGCTACAATTCGACCATCACCACCGCTAATTTCAATGGAATTGGCATTGCCTGCCTGCCATCTAGGCGGTTTATTGAACAGCGAAGTGCGCTCGATGTTTGTAATTTCGGACGAGAGTGCTCGTGCGAATTAAAAATATGCTTTCATGATTCCGGCTCGTAAGTTTCGCAAAGTCTAGAAATTTGGAATTTGTAGCTTCCAGATTTCTTGTTCGGAAATTTCGTATAGTCTAGAAATTTGGAACTTGAAGTTTGCGTTTTTCCGGCTTTCGAATTTCGTACAGTCCACAAGTTTGAAATTCATTATCGTAAATTATCCCGTTTCCTGAAGAGAGACCCACCGGTGGTCACTGATGGGATTTTCGTAATGCTGCTGACCGAACAGTCACAAACTCAACTTTTATAAATACTCAATGAAAACTAAATGAAGACACGATCTATTTGAGGTTATTTTCAAAATTGCTTGCCACAATTGGCTTTATTTTAAGATTGAATACTGAATTTCTGATTCACCGTTAAAGGAAATGCGTCAAGTAATTGCCATTATAATTGAACGATCGGAAAAATTTATTAACCACAAGCATGGACGACTGTTTTTTCGTATTGAGATAAAAAATACACGTGTAACCATGTTCACATTTCATGTTAGTTTTGTGTTTACTATATATTTGATATGAAGATGTTTACCCATGTTTAACTGAATGGTGAGAACAAGAAAACAAAGAATCTTAACATTTAAGCTTGGTTAAAATTTTGTGTTTAGGAAGCCATGTACTAGCTTTTCACATCAAAATCAATTACACCCGTATCTATGCAACCTTCCTTTTCATCCCTATGAGATGGGGAATTTATTCATTCTAAAAAAGGGACTCATGTCTGGTTTGTTCCTCATGCTACGTGAGTCGGATAAATAAATTTTGCGTGAGTAAGATGAATGAATTCTATGTGAGTCAGATGAATGAATTCTATGCGAGACAGATGAATAAATTTTACGTGAGTCAGATGAATGAATTCTACGTGAATCAGATGAATGAATTCTACTCGAGTCAGATGAATACATTCAATTTGAGTCAGATGATTAACGCGTCAGAAGAGAAGGTCGATATTTACTTTAGTGCGTTCAACGATTTTTAAAATTTTGTTCCCAAGAATCTCTAATGCAACACATTTGTAGATATTTTACACGAATGACATTTTGCTCGCTAATGCGTAATTTTCGAGATATTCTACTTTTAAGTTACAGGAACTTCGTGCATAAAAGTCAAAGAACGGACCCGTAAATATGCTGTAATATGGTATTGACGTAACGATGGGTGAGGTTAGGTTAGATAACGTTAGGTTAGTTTAATTAACCAGCCAAAATAAATCTAAAATAACTTGACTTATTTTAGCCAAACCAAGACCAATGTTTATACCCGCCAAAAAAGTGCGCGTGTTCCAACAATGCAACGACTACGCAACTGACAATATAATGTTATTCCTACCTAAATGTTATTAATGTTATATCTCGCAAATTACGCATTAGCGAGCAAAATGTCATTCATGTAAAACGTCTTAAAATGCATCTTATTAATGAGTTATGGGAATAAAATTTTAAAAATCGTTGAACGCACTAACGTAAATATCGACCGAAAAGAGAGAGAAAACCATTATTTAGGTGTACGAATATGTGATGTGTTATTATACAAACTATCTCCTTATTAGAAAGGATGGACTTACCATTATTGATAATTTTAAACACTTATTAACGAATTAATTTAATAATTAGTTAACACTTAGTCGTGAATTTGAAACAATTATGGATGAATTTCAAACTATGAAAGAATTTCAAACAATTATGCAGTATCACTCAACCGCTTCTCTTGCTGCAAAGTTCAGGGAACACGTACGTACGCAACAAAGTTCAAAGTTTAAAGTTAAATTTAAAGTTTTAATAATAAATTTCACTCGTAAAGTCTTCACGCATGGAATAAGACTTTTATTTTTCAGTAAAGATTCCCGCCTTAATGATCATGAAATTTCATTTATAGGGCCGCATTCAGCACAGCCATGTTGACACGTGGTGTGCCTTTGGAGTGAAGCTTCTTTAAAAATCTGGTGTTGTGGTACGTATTCTTTTTGATCAGCATTTTTGCACCCAAAATTTTGGAATATTTGGTTCATAATTTTGAGATTCACGTATGCTATTCAAGCGAACTGTCCAAGACGTGTGGTGTTCAAGCTAGCTGTCAAAAATGTTTATTTGATTCGTTTGATGTCTCTTTCGTTGATGAAAATTACGTTCATTCTATCATTAATGGTTCGTAATTTTACGCTCGACTGTGTTTTGTGAATTTTTTAGGACGACTCACGGGTTGTAAGCGTCAGTTTTTCGCTTGCAAACACCAGTAGAAAAATCTTCAGCAGTCTCTATTGTTCATGTAAGTCATTCGTAAGATCAATTAGTCGCGGTGAAAACTGTTGAAACTTTTACGCCAGAGGTAGCTGGCCGAAGTTTTGGGTCTCCACTCTAATTATGGGAGAATTATTTCAAGCTTACAGTATTGTCTGGACGTGTAATTCATGTCATCTCACAGCCAACGTTTTATTCCAGCATAAAATATACAAGTACAAAGCAGCTACTAAAAAACAACTTCGAACTTCAACTATGATACTTTTTGTGCTTTAACTGTTACTATGACACTTCCAATGAGTCGCCGGCACAAATTTTTCTCTTTGTGCTCGACCCTCACTATGATACTTGCAGTGAGTTACCGGGACCAATTTTCCTCTTTGTACTTGACCCTCACTATAATACTTGCAGTGAGTTACTGAGACCAATTTTTCTCTTTGTGCTTAACCGTAAATCTGTCGCCAGAACAAGTCCCTAACTATAACATGTAAAATTCACAGATACGATCTCCAAGGAAATTTTCCCTTTGGGGATTTTATCAGAACAATTTTGTGAGAAGCCTACATCAGAAGTGCTCGACATAAATCTTTAAATGCTTGGAACCGACGTCATTTGCATTCAAGTTGGATGCTGTTAGATAGCTGAGCATTTAGTTTTTCCACAGGACAATTAATCCGATCAGATGGTTTAATCGTATTCGGATGCTTTATTTTTTTTAGGTTTTCATGGTTTTCCTAACAACCCTTGCACCAGATTATCAAACTTCTTACGTTATCCTAAGGGTTCAGCTGCAAACGTAAGTTTTCCTAGTTGACCTGGCAAAGATGTGTGTAACTTAACCCTTTTGCTTTAAAATTTGGTCACAGAAATTCCTCAACATCTGGCAACTCTGCAGGGTTGCCTGAGGTGGACACAACTTAGCCTGTCACCTCCTCTATTTCCAGTTTTGACAAAAACTGACGAAAGCCAGGTGGAAACATGAATCAGTTAAAGTTTTCCGTTACCATACACCATAGCTGAAAAAATGGCGTGCCTCGTGTAATTCAACTTCCAAAATTATTCGAAAGCCGGCTGCCATCATCTCGGTTCAGCATTTACGAGCCTCTTCTTAGTAGCTAAAATGCTAAGACGTGTTCTTTTACCACAAATTTTTCGGCGCATGGGAGGGAAATTCGATTACTACGTAGGTAATTTCATCAGTTCATACATAAACTCAACGTAATCCCCATCGAGATGCCGTATTAAGCATGCAAACTTCATGTATTGCATGCTAAGGCATTGGCCTGCTCAGTTGAATTTATTTGGTCTGAAGCAGTAGAGCGAGCGTGGTAAGGCAAGTTAACTCTCTGACTGCGACGTGATCCATATTTGGTCACTGAGGGAGTTTTCATTATGCTGCTGACAAACCATTATTCATAAACTCAATCTAAAAAAATACGCAATCAGAGCTAAATGAAAACACTATCAGTTAATGTTTGGTATTTTCAACGTTGCTTACTGCAAGTGACTTTAAATTTAAATTGAATGTTAAACTTCAGTTTTACCTGCCGTAGTTAAAGTGTTAAATCTGCTATGCGTACGCGGCAGCACTGAAATGAAGACACCTGTTGGGTGGTCGCATATCGCACTTGTCCAGAGAGGTAAGAAATTGCAATTGGACGAAGAAAGGCAGCAAATTGCAAGCTGATCTGGCAATTGAGAAAACTGAACAAATGCGTTGATTTTATCGAAGATGAGTTTTGCTTGAGTCTCAGCAAAATACACGTAAATGCATAATCGAACTCGTTAGCGTTGAATTAGCCTTTTTTATAGGATTGAAGAATCGCCAGATCAAATGAAAGTTCGCTCATATAAAGTTTGCTCAAATGGAAGTTTGCTTTGTGAATACACGTTCCAGTAGATGTACGGGGGTATATTTGAAGCGCATGTTCGAGTTTTATAAAGCTTCATGAAAATTTCAAAAGTACTTTTGTACATTTTGTAATTAACATGTTGCACAAAGCATGAGCAGCATTTTTAGAACATGACATTTGACTGGTCACTAAAATACGGAATACGAACGAATATTTTAAGTTTATCAGATGTTAGGGTGGGTAGAGAACATTCATATTTCTCGTTTGAAAAATTACCTATTCTAGCATTGATTAGCGCAAGAGGGAAACCATTAGCTTTAAGAAATTTTCGTAAAAATTCAAATTCGGAATGCATGGATTTGAAAGAAGAGCAAATATTGTGCGCTCTGAACAAAAGGGTTCTAATGCCGTTAACTTTAAACAGAAAAGGACACAAACTGAAAAAAATGGATCTCAAACCAGAGAAACACGTTTTACGGTAAACCGACGTTTCCAATTTGCCGTTTTGTTTAGTGACAAGAGCGTCCAAAAAAGAAAGTTTGCCGTCATTTTCACATTCCATAGTAATTTTTTTATTAGAATAGACCACATAAAAAATTGTAAGCAATGTGGACTTCTTTGGTTTTTGCCCTTGACTTTTTATTGGAATACATTTATTAATGAGTCGCACTCCATCCTGTCATACGGGTTTCTTGTAACCAATAATATCGCATGCATTTTACTTCAAAAGTACTTTTCAATATGCGTGCGCACGCCAAAGGGAAGGCTATTTCTGAGAGTATGTCAATTTTAGGACCTACAGTTTTCCATTAATCGTTACGGAACAAAATCAGTTTTTAGGTGTTTTGGATGATTTTCCTCCTCAACTAATAGAACGGACCGTTTGAATTCGTGTTTCTCTTGTTTAGACGCAGTTTTTCGCATCGCTTCTTGGAACTTGAGGGTTTTATAAACCCGCAGTCTTAGCAGACGTCGTTAACTTTTATCTCGATCGTTCAATATATTTCTTCCGCTCCTGAACTCAACTTTTCTAACAAACAAAGGATGAAATTCTGAACTGTACAGAAATAGTTGTGCCTGTACGGCCTTTGAAGGTGAATAGCAAATTGGAATTTTACCTGCAGGGGAAATAAAACTGAGCAGACGTTGCTTCGAATATGTTTTGCTGCAGTGACCATCGAACTGAAAGTCGAATGAAGTCGGTCTATAGCCTTTCAAACTTTTAGTCGTTTGCAAGAGGGTTCAGAAAATGAATTACTTAGAAAATAATTTATTTCACAGCTGTCATACTTTGCAAGAATCTCTTCTGTCATCAAAAAACAAAGCTTTTTCCTTGAATTATAGATGTGCTCTTATTTATCCGCTGTAAAAGAGAAGTGGAAAAAATTAAATCAAGAAACTACCTCTTCAATATAATTTGATCATTTACAGGAATAACAAAAGAAATACGTACAGTACTCTTTGATCTATACTGGTTTAAAAATATTCGGACCTCCTGTTAAGCTGTAGCATTAATTATACCTGGACTCAGATGAACTTAGATACTTGGTCTTTGACTTTATTTGAGATTAGATTCGAGAATTTTTGTGGCCATTTTAGAGATTAGCTGTGGAATTTGGCTTCGAAGCAATGCTGAAATTTACCATGGAACCCCCATTCTGACGAGTATTTTACATTGAGAGAAACATGTGTAACATAAATTTGGTGGAAGGAAGGCAGTTCCTTCAGTGTTAGTCTAAAGATTCCGAGTCTTTGATTAACGCAATCGACCTTCCTGTACACTGCATCCTTCCCTACACTGTGGTACACTGCATCCTTCCCTACACTGTGGTACACTGCATCCTTCCCTACACTGTGGTACACTGCATCCTTCCCTACACTGTGGTACACTTCATCCTTCCCTACACTGTGGTACACTGCATCCTGAGAGTACCCTAAAGTTATGTAAACGAAAAAGAGAAAAAAGTATAACCTAGTGAAAAAATTTTCAAAAGTTTTGTATTTTTAGGACAAATATGAGAGTGTCCTGCAATAAAGTAGACGGAAAAAATTAGAAGCATAATCTAAAGGAATATTTTTCAAATTTCGTGCATTTTACGACAGGGAAAAGTTCCCACCTCTACGGAAGTGTTACCGAATTTTATTTAACATGTCTCAATCGGTACTCCCGTCCGTCTTGTAACTGTACGGTATCCAACGGCCTCATCTATCCGACTTTTTAGGATGCCGTTTTATGGTAATTTCTCATCACAAGCAGTTAAAGTATCTTGCGTTTCTGTTTAAAATAGCACAAAAATTCGAAACTATAAGCCTCATCAGCCACCTCAAAGTGGTTGCAACTTCCCTCGTTGGCGCCTCGTCAAAGTGACAGCCGCGGGCGCATGAAATTTGCCGTCATTCCCCCGGGCACCTGCGCGGGGCTGGCAGAATTTCAAATCCTCAATCTGGAATTGACTGGTCTGATCTTGGAACAGTTCTGCGAAGGTATTTGATAAATGACGACTGATAAGGTGATAAATGATGACTAATAGGGTGATAAATGACGATTAATAAGGAGATAAATGATGACTGATTAGGAATAAATGACGACTGATAAGGAGATAAATGACGACTAATGATGAGATAAATGAGGACTAATAAGGTGATAAATGACGACTAATAAGGCAACTTTTTATTCGATGCGCTGCGGTTCAGCTCTATTTGACTAACATTTGTAACTGATTTATTGTTTTTCAAAAATTGTGCTTATGAAACATATTTGAAACTGGCAATTTCAATCCGTACGACTCATGCTTCCTTTGATATTTTATTTATTCAGAGGTAATTTTTGTTGAGATCAGCGGGTTTTGCTATGAGCTCAACACCGGTTCGCTGGAGGCCCTTTCACACGATCATTGAGTGCGCGCGTGAGCAGTGAAGAGAGGCGCAAGCCCCGCCCACTTGCTCTCGCTTCAGGCGCATTTACTTGCTCAGTGACAGGCGCATTTACTTGCTCAGTGACAGGTGTATTTACTTGCTCAATGACAGGCGCATTTACTTGCTCAGTGACAGGTGCATTTACTTGCTCAATGATAGGCGCATTTACTTGCTCACTGACAGGCGCATTTCCTTGCTCAATGAAAGTGCGGCTGTAATGACACTGACAAGCTCTGGCCAGCGCCCTGAAGACGAGCATAGTCAGCCCTGTCATTGAGCAAGTAAATGCGCCTGTCATCGAGCAAGTAAATTCGCCTGTCACTGAGCAAGTGAATGCGCCTAAAGCGAGATCAAGTGGGCGGGGCTTGCACCTCTCTTCACTGCTCACGCGCGCACTCAATGATCATGTCAACAGGCCTTTACAGACAATAAGTAAGAAAACAATCTTATTGGGGCTAATGTTGACTGTCGACAACCCTACTTTTGTACCGAAACTTCACACTTTGACAGCAACGTGCGCAACCGGTGGCCACGGAGGGGATTTTCGTAATGCTAATGACTGACCAGTAGTCACAAACTCAATTTTCATCAATACTTGATTTAAAGTTAAATGAAAGCACGATTCAGTTAATGTTTCCTACTTGCAAAATTTCTAACTACATTTAACTTCAAATTCGTGTTGAATATTACACTTCACTTTAACCAATTGCGGTTAAAGTGTTAAACATCAATAAAATTGTTTACCGATTCTCAAACTAGCCAATGATTACATCTCCAATTTCTATTCGAACCCGGCACCGCGATCGGAGGACGGCACCGCCAATCAGGGCCGCAGTAGAGGGACCGGCAGCGCCGTCGCTGCCCAGTGGCGGCGCAAAAATGTCCACATGATTGTTGTAAGCGTCCTTACATCAAATATCCTGCGATTAGATCGGCGCATTTTTGCACAGCCACGTCCCAGTCTCAGTGGATCTTTTCCAGATAAGCCCCGCCACTGATGCAACACATATGGTCACCCACTTTTAACTTTCGAAATAATGTACCTATCGAGTTCAAATTACTCCCAAACAAAAGATTAAAAATTATTCTTTCGTTTGAAATTAAATTGAAGTCGATAGGTGAATTATTGCGAAAGTTACAAGTGGGTGAACTTATGTGTTGCATTTATGGCGGGGGTTATCTGGAAAAAATCCGTCTCAGTTATCTTCTAAGATACTTTTACGATAAGTGCTTTTACGATAAACATTACTGCGTTTCACGGCCTAATTGCAATAATTTATACAGAAGCCAGCAGCGAGTTTTAACTAGGGTATCAGTGTTGTAGAGATAAAAAAGATGGACACGAAAAGTTGTCGCAGTGTATACGCTGAAAAAGCAAATAGGGCAAATTTTCTGCGTGTTATAGTTATTAACGGTCCATTTTTCTTGTTTGCACCGTCCGAAAAAGCTTTTCCTCATAAGTTATTGCCGTCCATGAATTTATTTCTGTGTTTATCTCTTGTGTGTTACCATTTTTTCCGTGTTTCACTTTAGAGCGCCTCCACATTTTGTGCTCCAGTTACAAATAGAGAGCTCAATGCTCAGCCGCAGCATTGTCGATTACATACGTTACTTTTTACGACGTGTCGTAAGGGGCGGCTACGGGCCAACTCATTGTCTCTTACGACACCCGTGCGTGCACCTCTCTCTTCTACGTTCATGTACGACCTGTGATTATTTATACAGCATTGAATGAAACCGTCAAACATGAGTACGTAATGGCGCTTTCTGGAAGCCTGCGGAAAAATTTCGCGGAGTTGAATGTCGGAGAATTTTCTCAGATTTCTGACTAAAGCGCCATGATATCATTGAGGGTATGAGTTCGATTTGACTTGAAACAGCTTCAATTGGCGAAGTTTTTACTATAATTCTGAGCACGAAATTTGAGCTAGAGCCTAGAAATGTCCTCAGTAGGTGAATAAATCTTGAAAGCCGAAACCAAAAGAACGCCATGCGAGCTCTTCCGCTATAAATATACTTTCTGCCCATAACCGTGCCCACCTAATATACGCGAGAGTAAGAGAGAAAGAGTCAGTATGAGCGATCGAGAGAGAGAGAGAGAGTCAGGCAAGAGCGATCGAGAGAGAGAGAAATAGAGACAAAATTCTGAAAACCTTCATTCATTTATACATGGCAAGGCAATCTAGTTCTGTTGTTACTATGGTTTTATTTTCTGTCATTGAAGAAAAGCTGAAGGTAGAGTGCATTGGAGGTAACGATCAGAAGAAACGTTGACTTAGTCGGCAGGATCGAAGGCCTTCACGAGCAGGGCACTCTCAGCAATCAACACGTTGACTGCGATGGGTTAAACTGAAGTTCAACTGTTAAGAATTTTATCAACGGCAAACATTAACTATGTATATTGAATTCCGTTGATTTGAAAAGATTGTTTAAAAATTTTCAAACGACCCGTCAATGGGCCGTTGCGCAGCAGGAAAAACTAAAGCACGACCCAACGGGGGGTCGGATCCCAGTCAACGCGATAAGTTGTACAAGCAGAATCCTTCAGCTCGATTTCAATGGAATCGAGTTCAATTTCAAACAAGTCTGGCGACTCAAAAAGCAGGTGTGAAACATAAATGCTTGATGTGGACTACACCTACTTTGATTTGTTTGATGTTCACAACAACAAACATTGCACCATCATCACCAGCTAGCCAAATCTATGAATAAGAAAAAATATCTTCGAGTGTTGTGCTTTCTTTGAGAAAGAGGGCACACAAAACAGAATTTTATCACACCTTCATAATTTAATCGCATTATTTACGGTATTTCGTCACATTATTTATGATTTAACCTCCTGTCTACGAAAAAATGTAGTATTAATACGATATGTAACCCTCTAATTTAGGATGTGTAGCCGCATGTGGCAGGAAGAGTTGTCGTATTATTTATGATATACAGTCGTATTATTTGCGATGTACAGTCGTATTATTTGCGATGTACAGTCGTATGATTTACGACATGCAATCTTATTATTTACGACATGCAGTCGTATTATTTACGACATGCAGTTATATTATCTACGATTTGCAGTCGTACTATTTACGACATACAGTCTTATTACTTACGATATGCAGTCGAACTATTTACGATATTCATTCATATTATTTACGACATACAGTCTTATTATTTACGATATGCAGTCATATTATTTACGATATACAGTCTTATTATTTACGATATGCAGTCATATTATTTACGATATACAGTCTTATTATTTACGATATGCAGTCATATTATTTACGACATATAGTCTCACTAAGATGCATAGAACCCGTTGAAGCACCTACGAAATACATAACAAAATTCGTTTTTTCTGCTATTTACATCTAACGCACCTAATTAAGCCGCTCTTAGATTGAAAATAGTTCCCCGAGATTATCGATGACTTTTTTCAAATGAGGAGAAAAACTTATATTATTCATTTTCCTCCAACTGAAACGAGACTACACAAATTTAGCATTATCCCAATGGCACGTGCATGAACTATTTACATTACATACATTTAAACTATTTACCAATACACATTTACTTGCAGCGATGAGGTCACTCCTCATAGGGTTCTCCCATTTTCTTCATCGCCTCCACATTTACTTTATCACTTGTACTTTCACATTGACTTTATTGTTTGTGCTTTTACGTTTGCTTGATCACTGCAATGGCCGCCTCACATTTCCTTCATCGCTCGTGTTCCCTCATTTACTAAATCGCTTGGGCTTGTACACTTATTTGATTGTTCGTGTTATTAAATTTACTTCATCAACAGGGCTTTTAAATTTCTTTATCGCTCGTGCTTTTACATTTAATTGATTACTCGTGCCCTCACACTAACTTCATCGTTGATTCCCATTTCCTTCATTGCTCGAGTTTTGACATTGACCACATTGCTTTTGCTCACACACATCTAATTCATCATTGGTGTTTTCACATTTACTTCATCGCTCGTGCTCTCTCATTTATTTAATCGTTCGTGCTTTCGTATTTACCTCATCGTTCGAGCTCTCACATTTACTAAATCATTTACAATTTTGTATTCACTTAATCTCTCGAGCTTTCGCATTTCCTGACTAATTCGAGCTCTCCACATTTACTTAATCGTTCGTGCTCTTATATTTCCTTAATCTCTCGAGCTCCCACAGTTACTCCATCGCTGGAGCCTGCACTTCCCTTTCGTCCCTGTTGCATTCATTTGACTCCGCCGACAAAGGCTACATTTCTGCCCAGCAAAAATATTTAGTGAAAATTCTGCGTCCGAGAATAGAATCTCATAGGAGAGAAGAATATTATTCCCTCTTCCAAAAATGCTACGCGTGAATAGAATTGAAGAACTTTATTTAGTCGAGATCAATTGGAATATACGATGAATGGGATTTGCTCTAAATTCTTGGATTCTAGAATAAATTATTTTGTTCTAAGCTTAAAATGCTGCTCATTCTATTGTTATAATGAACAAAGAGGGTATTTGTTTGTTTGAGTAGTTTAGAAGCTTCTGAGAGATCAGTTTTAAAGATTTAGACATTTTATCTGCAATTTTTGAAATTCGGTCAGCAATTTTTGGAATTCAATTATTTCTTTTTTTCTACACCAGGACTTAAAATAAAGAAGAGGGAAGATTCCAGAGGATTTCTCCAGCGAAAAACTTTAAGGATAAATTTTATGTATTTATGCGCTCGAATTTGTTACGATTTTTCAGAATTAACGGAGACGGCTTCAAAAATTATCAACCCACCCAGGGAAAATTTTTTAGACCGGGGCAGCGGTTCACGAACATCCGTGTAATTTCTGTTTTCGACCCTGGAAATAAGGTAAAATTTTTCCAACTTGATATTCAATTCTTGTACTATAACGGATCAAGCATATTTTGGCCTTAGGCCATTCTTTCTATAGTGCAAAGACTGCTGTGTTTGTCATGGGGTCAAGTTGTTCCAAGCAGCTAAAATTATTGTGAGCTGAAATTAAGTTCTTGTAACATCATCAGTCATGACTTTATTTGACGAATATAAACAACACTGTATTTGTCATGACGTCAATTGTTCCTTATCTACAAGAGAAATAGCACGGCAAGCCTTCTCAAGCTCTTTTAAAGCACATGCTTGGATCGTTAGCATGCAGGCTAGTCTAAACGTTCCTTTCCTAGGCTTTATCTTGGAGAGTTAGCATGCATGCTAGTCTAAGCGTTCCGTTACTAGGCTTTATCTTGGATCGTTAGCATGCATGCTAGTCTAAACGTTCCGTTACTAGGCTTTATCTTG